>CM076572.1:829443237-829610174 GCA_034641835.2 Pinus albicaulis | reverse complement strand
TGGAAATACTGAGAGGGGCAGTGAATCAGTATTTCTTTTCAATTGTTATTTTTACCAGTTAGATCACTTATATTGAGAACACAAAATGAACAAATAAGAATAAATACTTTTATTAATATCAATAAATCAAGTACAATATTTGTGTAGGGCTCCAACCCTAGATGAAGACACCAATCTTTAATTTCCCAGGCTCCAACCTGTATTATGCCAAGCATCGACTTGGACTTCCCAAGGCTCCAACCTTGTCAATTTGAGGCACAAACCTCTAGGGCTCCAACCCTGTATCTAGTTCAGGCTCCAACCTGGGTTCTTGAGGACTTCTATCCTCTAGGGCTCCAATGCTATCTTCCAAGGCACCAACCTTGTCTCTATGAGGCTCCAACCTCTTGGGCTCCAACCCTCAGCATCACTTCGTCAAAATGTGTTTGGTTGTTCTTCACGATTCCCAATGTCTTCTTCAACGAGCCCTGTCAATCTTCAGCAATGGCTCCTCCAAATCACTTCATCAATGACAACCTTGTCTTCTTAGAAGGTGTCACCACTGCTCTTCATGTCACCCAAACAAAGATCTCCAAGTTACCTCATGATGGCTAATGCATCATGGTCTTCAACATTATCTTCAAGACCTTCAAGGTGTCTACAAAAGGGTAGTCCAAGTTCTGCACCTGCTCTAAGCCTCTTCAAGGGCATCTTGTCAAGAAAGTCTTCACAATGCTTTACCCAACAAGCTCTTTAACAGGTGCTTCAATATGTCTTCAAGAATATCTCAAGACAACTTCAAATCTGCTTCAAGATGTGTATCAAAATTTCCACCAAGAAGTCTACAGCAAACTATCCTAAAAAATTCTTCATAAAATGTCTTCAAAATACTGCGGTAGGATGTATTTGATCTGCTACAAGACGTTTTCAAAGATTTCCCAAGGTCCTCTCTTTGTTGTTCCAAAAGGTCTATTTAAATGTCACATGGTCTTTCCGGGTGTCCTTCAAAACATCCTCAAATCTGTCTCAAATGATCTACAATAAACTGCTTTCAATAATCCATAGGTTCTCTTGTTCACCAAGATTGAAGTCTGAAGATCTTCAAACCACAGTCCTATGGTGATATTGCTTTAAGTGATGGTGTCCGAGCTAGGAATAAATCATAGACCCGAGAATATTACTGTGCACTAGTTCTGAGCTACTTGCAGCAAATTAATCAGTCACAGGATCCGAGACAGAGAATTCTTTCAAAGTTCGAGCAACACAATAATTATTCCGAGGTGTATGAAACAGCTTCAGGACTCCTAATGCTTCACTGTCCAAGTCCAACCTACAACTTGCTCCAACAAAAGTCTGCTATACAAGTGTGCTTAGAATTCTGCTAAGGTTTTAAGTCTTGTTTACCCTTAACAAGTAGCTGTCCAAACCGGTCTTTATGTGATTATATACGAACCAAAGAAAATAGAAGGTTTGTCCCACAGAAATAACCCTGGTCCGAGTTGTTTGATCATTGTAGGTCCGTATCACTGTGACACATCACAAAAACGAGGTCCTGAAGTATTGCAGTGAGCCATAAAAATAATCTGAGCTGCTGTGATAGGAGTATACAGGTCTGAGTTTGATGACAGCTCCAATTCCAAGGGTATCAACTCAAATATTTACCCAAACAAATCTTAAAAAGACTTCCTCGGTGTCCCTAGTTCACAAGGTGTGAACTGTGGTATATCTCTGTATTTCTTGACCGAATTTTGTCCGTAAAAAATGAGGACCGAACTGTATATTTATAGTGTGACAGATACGAAAATGAAGGGTCACATCTCTGCAAATAGGCCGACATGAAGGACAAGGATAGGTCGGCTCACTGATAAGGTTAATTATTCTTAACTTAAAAATTCCATATCTCATCAACCGCTGGGAGTTTCGGGGCAAGTAAAGGATCGTTGGAAAGAGGAAAAAGTCCTCTTTCAGATGGTCTAGGTCCCATGTTCAAAGATTGCCTCTAATGTGGTGAAAAGCATTTTTATTTGTGGATGCCTTTGAATTGTTTAGTGTAGAAACTAATTAGGACAGTATGGCTTCTCCATTATTTGGCTTCGTCATTGTCATAGGGTCATAATGTCATCATGATATGCTTCATCCATGTTATCTTGATATGTCATAATGTCATCACGTACTAGTGTCGTACAGTGGGAAAGTTCCAAGATAGTAAGATAGTCTTCCAACCATCAAATGAGATCTTCCATGTCATCATTTAATCTTCCAACCATGTGATTATTCAAGGGTAAGACATTATCACGTGTAGTTCTCCATATGTCATCAAATGTTAGCGTCTAGATCATCAAGTGCATGCAACATTAGATCAAGTACTTCTTAGGGCTTCCTTCATTAGTGGTTTGACTTCTTCGTGACTTGACATCTTCATTGATGGTATCCTAGTCAACCAAGACAAGAGTTGTGGCATCATCATTTGGAACCAGGCATCTCAAGAATATTGACATCTTAGTCAATGCCATATTGACATCAATGACAACTTTGATTAACAGACTTGTCTTGAATTTTGCGTCTTTCAATGTGAGTCCTCAAGAAATTTAACTTTGGGTGCACCCTCTCCTTCGCTCAGTTTTATACGTCTGTCTTGAAACGAGTATGCCATATTTGCTATAACCTTTTTTTATTAATACACTTAATTAAGTGCGTGCATGGAATTTGAGGGTCCCACCTAATTTTAAGAAATAATTCTTGCTGATATAGGTTACTATGACACTTGATATCTACCATTTTGTTGAAGGATTTGCCAAGTGATTTTTATCACGTGATTTAGAGATTTGCAGGGTGGTAATTCTAGCCATTCGAAAAGGTTGTAATTTTGGTAAAAATTGCTTCTAGTGGATGTTAGTGTGGTAGAGGAGATTCATTTTCTCATTGGTCGATGGTCATGGCTTGGTTGTCTTCAAACTGCCACAGATGAGAGTTTGTACATGCAATGCTTATTTAATATTTCGATAATTAGGAATAACTTGTTGAGAATTTGGTAGGGCAGAATTTAATTCAATTCTCTTACTTGATAACTGCTTGTGTTATACTTGTTATGCTTCTATTACTTGGATCTTCTCTTCATTAACTTATTATGTTTTTCGTCAAGTCAGTTATCGAAACACAAGAGACACATAATTTTGGCTCTTCAAGCCAGGGCCAAAACCTCTCCCTTTAGGAGTGGAAAACTCGAAAGTAATTCTTCTTCTAGATCTTTAATTGACAAGTACCTGACCATGACACACACCCTAGACACCAGTATGCCTCCTAGACTTTGTTACTTCCCTTTCTTGCCTCCTTATGCTGATCTCCCTTTCTGCACCAACACTGAGGAACTCGGTCCCTAGACAAGTTACTGCCTTCCTTGATCCATTCTCGGTCTCCTAGAGATGACTTCTCGTCCTTCTGTCTTTATGTCTTTCCTTCACACTGTATATACCTCTAGACTGAGGGTTTTGTTGTAAAGTCTCCTTGCTTATGTGTCTCCTTGCTTATGCTGTGTATTTCCCTTCAGAGATATCCAAATTATTGGCTCATGATGTTGTACACCTTGCAGATTCTTTGTCCTTGCTGTGTGATACCTTTTTCACACTTTATCACAGCACTAGGTGCAACAGTCCTGAAGTGACCCTCATCTTACCTTATTCTCACACTGATTGCGGTCCTTATTATTTCTGAGATTGCGGATCCTTTGCTAAGGTAGATAGACCCAAGACCAAGTACTATGTGAGCCCTTTCCTTGCGCTATAATAAGACCCTTCTACGTATACATTTCAGACCTTAACTCACACTTAATTACAGAGCTTGATCCGAACTTGATTGTGTACAATGAGGCCGCAAACCTGTCTTATTTATAGGGACAGTCTCACCCTCTCTAGGCCGACATGATCAACTGTTAGTGAGCCGACTTCTTCCAGCGTCTTTTAGGCCGACTTGTTTCAAGGGTATATGCATCACTTTGAGCCAACTTCCATGAACATATTGAAATGGTCTTGAGGCATACTTTACATCAATGAATGTCATTTACAAGTGTAACAATCCTTCATATACATGACTCTAAATTATGACAAGGTGACAACCCCTAAAGACATCACGAAGAAGTCTTTGACCTATAATAAAAACTTCCTTGCTCATGAAACCCATGATGCAAGTATTACAAAATACATTTTATTATCTTTGTCTTCTTTATTCGTAATTACTGGTCAAAATGAAGATCGAACCTAGTTACACTTTTCAACATAACCAATGTCTAATCTAGTATAGAGTCACGATAAATTGACCTTTTCACGTAGTTTGTTTTTTCATAGAAGTTAATAAATGGCTAGATATGAGAATTAAATATATAGGTTTATCATAGTATTTTCATGCTGCTTTTATTTCTAATGTAATCTTGTAGGAAGGGGATTCTAATAGGTGTGACCTAGGGGCTAGGCCTTGGTTCCCTACCAAACCCTAATCTCGAGGGGAGTCTGAAGAGTCACCGATGAGGATATAAATATCACATCCTCATGATTTTGGGGAGAGGCAGTGACATGGATTATAGAATGATGTTGTTGGTGTGACCTTCGATATGTGTGCAGCATTATGTTGTTGGCTTGTTCCATCATACTAGAGAATTATGTTTATGCTACTAATATAGGCACTAATTCTTAAGAACAGATTTGTGGTTGTATGGTATTGAGGGATTAGTGTAGGATTGTTTTGTTAGTGGATTTTTGAGAAATTCAATGTGAATTTAATCGGCAATATTTGGTCAGCCATTACTGTTGGTAATATTGGGCTTGGTACTGTGAGTCATGGATTTTATCGTAACTGTCCAGCTATGATATCTGTGCAGTTTGCCCCCTCCTTTTTCATGTGTCATTTACTAAACTTGGAAACATTTTAAGTGCAGGGGTGCATTAGATTGGCCCTGAAAAATGTTTTGAGATATTGAGGGCATCAGTACTCCTATTTTCCGTTTATTGACTTCTATGGTTTTTGACAAAACACTAACAGGTTTTGTATTTTCCAGGCTTGAAGTTCTGAATGAAAAAAGATCAGGCATTGTTCAAAGAGTCAAATTAGCTGAAAAAGAGAAGGACTCTTTGGAGGTAAAGAATCTTAATAATGGCATTTGCACTGTAAATAGGCACATTACTGTTTGAACCAATAATAAGAAATGCTGAAACTCTTTTAAATCATCAGAGTGCCAAGAATGAAGCAGAGGCTTTTATGATGAAGGAAGCAGAACTATATAAATGGCAGGAGAAGGCTAGTGAACTTGCTTTACAGGATGCCAATACCCATGTAGCTGAGTTACAAGAAAATGTCAGGAAACTAGAAGGAAACCTTAAGGAGGAAAAGTATGTGCCCTTATGTGCATTTTGGAGCTCTTCATAATTTTCACCTGTGATCATTAATTTGACATTATTGATCATTTCAGAGAAAAGTTCAAACAAAATTCAAAAGCAATGAAGGAGCTTGAGGCAAATCACAATAAACATTTGAAGAGACAAGAGGTACAACTTTGTCTATTACAAGATCGCTGCTTGCCTTTTCTTTGTTGTCACTGTGAGACAACATTTCTGTATGGCTTTATAGTTTGTTTGATGCCTATTGACTGTTAGCAAGATTAAACTTAGAACAGAGACAATGACTTGTAGCAATCAATTTTGAAGAAACGTAGTCATGGATTAACGTGTGTTGTTATTGTGTTTTTCTTTAAATTTCAGGCTCATTCACCAAGTTGAAGTATATTTCATAGCTATTCGTTAGCTTAAACATTGCATACTTGTTTGTATTGTGAAGGTTCATTTCTTTTGAATTGTGTAATAAAGTTTTCTCTTGTTATATATTTGTTCCAAAGTGGGGAGGTTTCTAGTTGTAAAGAATGGCCACAGTTAGCTAAATAATCTGTTGTGGATAGGCTAAGATGGCTTGTTCGCTTTGGTGTTAGACAATCATGAAGTTTGGAAAAAGAATTGGCTGTGCCAAATGATGTCATAAAATTTGACATTAATTTAGAGGAAATATGAAATATGCAATCCACATTTCGAATTTGTTGGAACACCTAATCCTCCATGGGTAGGTGTGGAATGCGAAAAGTCACAATGGAGTCCAAGTGACTTTGGAATGTGAAACCAAGAGTCACACCATTGTACTATAAGTGTACATCATATATAATGGAAAAATAAGAGAGCTACACACTTATCCTTCATTGTGTGTGTTTATCTTTCTCATACACCATGTGTGTGTTTAACATGGTATTAGAGCTGATACGTTCATACCCAGCTCAACCTTGAGTGAGCCATTTGTGTTTATGGCCTGTGCATATCTGCAAAATTTTTGATAATTTTTGCAGCACTCAGAGATTTATGCAGCAGTCCTTTTTGCCGCATTCATCAAGCTTTTTGCAGCATTTAGGAATTTGTTTTGAGAAGAGTAGCATTCAAAATCCTTGGCAGCATTCAGAAATTGGTTTGGAGAAAAGCAGCATTGTGCATATCAAATTCTGCAGGTTTTCTAAAATTTCTACCTTTTAATTTCTGCTGCTATATCGCCCTCTGCAATTTTCCGAAGAAAAAAAAGTTTCTGGGTTTTTTAATGGGAAAGATTTCTAAATACTTTTAAATTCTGCATTGGAGAGCTGCTGGAAATACTGTTCAAAGTGGGTTTTTGAAGAAGAAGTTTCTGGTTTTTATTGCAAAAGAATTCTGAGTTTTTCTGCTCAAAATTTCTTCATCTCTGCATTTTCTGCTGTTGGATTTTTACTGCTGAAATTTTCTGAAAATTTCTCTGAGAAATTTCTGATTCTACAATGTCTCAAAAGCCTCTGCAAATTTCTCCAATCTTTGCTGTTTAAAAAAAATAAAATAAAATAAACAAAAAAAAATTAAAAAAATAAAAATAAAAATATAATTACTGTTCCCACAGAGCTACTTGGCCTTTCGGCCCCCTACCCACTCTACAGCCTTCGACCCCCATTTCCCTACGCCTGCAACACAGCTGCTCCAACCCATCGCTCTCGCTTCCCAATAACCCCACCCCACCTCACTGCTATCTGCTCTCACTATGCACTCAAGCCCTCACCCCTTACACGCCCCACTCACCATACCTGCAAACTCTCACAACGCTCTCCACAACTCTCGACCTTGCTTAATCCCCGCCCCCTCACATCTCTCCCTTCCCATCTCAGTCGCTCCTCCGACCCTCCCCACGACCCTATCCACCCTCCCGGCCCGACCCTCCCCACGACCCACCCTCTAACCACCACTCCCTACCCCCTCCCGCCTGCTCACAAACCCCACCGACCTGTGTCTACTCTTACTCCCGCTCGCTCAACGCACAAGCCCTGCTCATCCCTCAACCCTCTGCGCTCACAGCAGCCCTGCTCGTGGCCCCCTCACACCACACTACGCTACCCACGCTATCCGCCTGCTGCCCAACGCCCTCCCTAACAACCACCCTCACGCTCATCCGCCCTCCCCAACTCAGTGCTCACTCGCCCCTCAACCCCGGCCTCTCGGCCCCCCTTACGCACCCTCCCTGTTCCCCTTACGCATTCTACCTACGCCTCTCCCATAAGCTTATTCCCCACGGCTTAACGCCCCCCACCTCATCCCTATCTGCTATCTCATCCCTCCTCAATTCGCCTAGCATTTTAATTTTTCTTTCAGCGTTTTAAATTTTTTAATTCCAGCCTTTAAATTTTTTAAATTTTTTCACAGTTAAAACTTTCCCAGATTTACCCATAGTCCCCCCTCCCCCCTTAATAAGTTTTCCAATTTCAAGTTTTTTTTTTTTTTCATTTAAAAAAAAAAACTAGAGAGAGAGGAAGAGAGAAAGTAAACATCAAAGAGAGAGGAAGAGGAAATGAACAACAGAAATGGCATATGAGTAAATACACATAGAGGAGAAAAGTGAAGTTTATATTGTGTGATTTGTGGCATAAGGGTTATTTTCTGAAAGAGGACAAGTTTTCCATCATTTTTAAAATAGCTCTTTTGAAGAAGAAAAATCAGCTACCTCAAAGGCTTCTTGCACAAGTGTTTTTGCTGCACATCTATACAATTATTTTGCAGAGATATTGTATTGAGCTGACATTGTATTATGAGTGGATATTGCTTCTTCATTCATAGTTGCAATCAGTATTTGAGAATTGTTGATGGAAGTCATTGTTGCTTGCCGGTTAGACAGTCAAGTCTATACCTTGATGTCCTCCATGATTTGAGGAGCATATTTTGTACTTTGAGATTTCCATAGTTGGAAGTTCTTTGGAGTCATTTGTATTTCTTGAAAGAAAGTTAAATCACATTGTAAACGGGTGCATTTTGGTTGAAGCCGACACCCTTTTTTTTGAGCCTAAGTTGTTGAAAATGGCTAAAATCAATGAGGCATTAGAGTTGTTGAATAACCTCATTCATTCCAATGTTGATGATATGATAAATATGAGCAAGAATGCTCTTTGTAACATTCAAAGTTGTTTGCAAGATGCACAAGAAAAGATTGAGTTTCTGCAGTTGGAATCTCAGCTCCAACAAGATGAACTTCAACAAAAGAGTCACCATTCTGAGCCTGTTTCTGTTCAGAAGATTGAGAAGGACTCCCATAAGCCGCAAGTCAGTAAAGTTGAAGTCGATTCACATTCAGTTCCTTGTACTAGAGCAGATTTACATGCAGATGCAGCAGTTTAGCCTGCACTTCTCAAGCCCATCATCAGACCTTGGGAAGAGCTTGTCCACAACAAGCACAAAATTGGTCTTGGATATGACAAGGATGTGTCCTTTCATATTCCAGACTACACCAAGCCCATCATATTTCAGAGTGCCGGATTCTTATATGATAGTTCACCTACAGCTGTTCCAGATCCTGCTCCGCTTCCACAACAACAACAGATTGTAAAATGCCAACACTGTGATCGAGTTGGCCATATGAAAGATCACTGTTTTGATCTTCATCCGTGCAAGCATTGTGGTCGGCACACCCATTCTTCAAACAGATGCTTCAGAAACAAGCCTCTTGCAAAAACAAAGATTCATCTTGGATGGATCACTTTTTGGCAATGGGCATCAGCAGCCAAGAAGATGTTTAAGACACATGTCAGAACTTGTTCACGGATATTGAGCAAACTTGCAGTTGAGTTTTCGCCATCATCTCACCTTGTCCCTGACAGGGGGAAAATGGTGGTCATGTACAAGCTTCGACGTCAGATCAAGCGAGCCTGAGCTACAATCTCTCATTCCATGTTCAGAGTTGTAGCCAGAGACACAACAGTTCAAGCGAGCCTGAGCCACAATTCGTCATTCCAGATTCAGAGATGTAGCCAGAGACACGGATGCCCATGAGCATGCCTTCGGTTGGTGGACAACCTTAAACCATCATCTTTGGTTGGTGGACAACCTTAAATAATCACAGGTTGTAGACCTCCCTTCTTTTAGGTTGAAGGTCTCCCTTTCATATATGAGGGACACTTCCTCTAGCGGAAGCCTTCAGCTTCTTGCCAGCTTTGGTTGAGTTCCAGGAAATGCTTCAAGCATTCCAGTGTTGTTGGTAATCCTTAAACCATCACAGGTTGTAGACCTCCTTTCTTTTAGGTTGAAGGTCTCCCTTTTTTATGAGGGACAATTCCTCTAGCAAAAGCTTTCAGCTTCTTGCCAGTTTTGGAAGAGTTCCGGGAACTGCAACAAGTATTGCGTTCCAGTGTTGGTGGTCATCCTTAAACCACCTCTTTTTGCCAACATTTCAGATAGTTGATTCAACCCAAGTGTTGCCATGTATACTTTGCAGATTTGTATTACAACTCTCTTCTTGGACTGACACATACCCCTTCGGATTAAGGGGGGGAATGTTGGAACACCTAATCCTCCATGGGTAGGTGTGGAATGCGAAAAGTCAGAATGGAGTCCAAGTGACCTTGAAATTTGAAACCAAGAGTCACACTATTGTACTATAAATGTACATCATGTATAATGGAAAAATAAGAGAGTTACACGCTTATCCTTCATTGTGTGTTGAGTCTCTTGTTGTGTGTGTTTATCTTTCTCATACACCATGTGTGTGTTTAACAGAATTAATCTGAATTCAAAAGAATTTAATCCAAATTGAAAGTTATTAAATAACATTTAATTGGACTAAATTTGATTTTAATTGAATTCATTGCAAATTTATTCTACTTTTAATTTCGAATCTACTGAACTAAGTTGATGAACTGGAACAAATTTGTACAAGGGTATATAAAAATCACTGAATTTCAAATTTTATCAATGAAGGTTGTGAATGCAATGTCTAAGCATATAGGTATTTACTGTTATTGAATGATGATCATTGCGTGCTTGTTTTTCAGGAAAGACAAAAAATGCTGGAAAATCATATTATATGAAGTAACCAGTACATATTAACCAAAAATCATCAAAATCTACTAATCCTTGATCAGCATAAAAACACTACAGAAGTGTAGTATCTTTGCAAGTAAGTCGGGACTCGGGAATCTTTCTTAGATTATCACACTATGAAAAATTAAGTTTTCCTAATACACAATATATATTCATAGTATAAAACATATTATCACATATACCAGGATTCTGTCCATCTCTAATGAACGAAAACTATATTCTGGAAAATATATTTCCAACACGAGATTGGCAAAGTCTTCAGCATATAAGGAAGGAGCCTTCATCCTGAATCTCGCCATTGAGAAGAAAATTGTAGTGAAAAGACCCTGGGGCAGCAGATAGACCTCCTTTTGATAGCGTATTCGCCATGGCATTGTATTCCCTGTAAACTTGATCGAAAGAGATGCATATAAATGCTTCCTTTAATTTCTCAATGTGGATCATCAAATTAGCTAGATTCGGGGGAAGAAAGGTTTGCCCTTCCGTTGGACCATTTAATAATAACCCTCATGTCACCATAGATGGATATCTTTTCTAGATTGTGTCTCTTGGCATTGTACAGCAAGCCCCACAGAGCAAGGACTTTAGCTCTAGTATTTGTACCACCCCCACCAAACCAAAAAACATGTACCTGGATGTTTTGGGTCACCCAAATGACAACTCCACAACCACATCGTCCTAGTTGAGCTGCACCATCAAAAAACCCCGTTGGAATAGCAACACCTTGAACCTGCAATAGATTTCTGGGCGCTTTAATATTGTGTGGCTTCTGAACATATTCGCCGAAATGAGCACAAATGCTATTACAGATTCTACCATTGTCGAATGGGTGACTATCAAAGATAAGTGCACTTCTAGCAAACCAAATTTCCCAAATAATGAAAAGAGGTAAAGTTCTATGGGCAACACGCCAATCAAACCACCACTTTAAACTGTTGGAAAGTGTAACTAGGTTCGGTCTTCATATCGACTATGTAATTATGTATTTATGTAATGAAGAAGACAAAGATAAGAAAATGTATTATTGTTATGCATGCTTCATGGGTTTCATGAGCAAATTTTTTATTATAGGTCAAAAGACTTCTTCTTGATGTCTTTTAGGGATTTGTCATCGTGTCATAAATGTACTAATTAAGAGTCATGTATATGAAGAGTCTAGACAAAGACGTATGCTCCAATACCTTGTCATATAGGCCTTGAAGATACAACTCCATATGATACTCAAGACCAACGTTAAACATCACCTAAGGACAACAAATAAGTAGTGGACAAAGTCGGCTTACATATCTCTGAACAAGTTGGCCTACACTCAGATTGGAAGGTCGGCCTAAAATGAAGAAGGATGTCACTGTATAAAGTATAGGTCTATGGTTCATTTGAATATACAACTTCGGACAAGTCTACAACTAAAAGGGTGTGGATCACAGAGATAAAGTACAAGGAATAAAGTGAAGATACTTGCTAAGTAATGCAAGGTCAGCTCACTGTAATTCTGAAGTAAAAATCTTTGTTACATTTCTTGTGACTACAAAGAAGTCTGAGAACAGTTTCTCAGGACTAGTGCTACTTGGTGCAAGTGTAGAACAGGGCTGGTGCTGCTCGGTGCAAGTGTAAATAGAAATTGTAAAAGGATTATTATAGAATGAAGACTGTTGAAGGAATAAATAATTGAGTTATGTGTTGCTAAATAGAGACCGAGTTTTTCTACAGTGCAGATCAGTGCATAAAGGAAGGTCGAAAGCTAAGACAGTGTGGTCAAATTGCTGAAGTATGTCTAGAAGACCAAGACTAGAAGAAGATACTACAATGTGCTGAAGAATCTCTAAGAGGACTAAAGGAATTCACTAAGAACCGAGTTTCTTAGTATTGGTGCAGAGCAGTGCTGAAGGGAGGATCAACAAAAGGAAGTCAAGAAGAAAGCAGTGACAAGGTCAAGGGTCTGAGTCATGGTCATGGTACTTGTCAATTGAAAGGCTATAAGAATAATTCCTTGTGGGTTTTCCTCTCCAAGAGGGAGAGGTTTTGGCTTTGTCTAGAAGAGCCTATATTTGTGTCTTGTGTATTTTGGTAATTGACTTGATGAAAGACATAATAAACTAAGAAGAAAATACACAAGTAAGAAAAGTAAGTTCACAAGTAATTATCAAGAAGAGAATTTGAATTAATCACTGCCCTACCAAATTCTCAACATGATAAGTGCTGAAAAACAAGGGCTACTTGACGAGGAGACACTCAAGGAAGCAAGAATCAAAGTCTACATTGAAAAGTCAAATCAGTTTGCAAGGAAGATTCTCAAGTCATCTCAAGAAGACCTTCAATCTCATTCAAAAGATTCACTTATCAAGGAGATAATCTTTGCCATCAAAGATTTATATTGAAGACATTTTTGGAAAATACTTCATAAAGCACTGTCCAACTTTATCCAATACTTTTGAAGACATCTACATTGGAGAATTCAATCTAAGAGGGAGTTCCTAACTTCATCTTAATCATCATCAAGGAAGCTGCTAGAAGGAGGAAGTCAATCTACTCAAGTAAGTACCTATGATCTTAGCTAAATCTGTCAAAATGAGTTATTGCAAAGAGAGCAACAAATTGGTTGGGTCATCAAACTTTAGTGCATGGAAGAAGAGGACAGATTTGAATCTAATCGAAGACAAAGTTATGGGCTACATCGAAGGATCTACAATTCAACCCTCAAAATAAGATGCTCCAACTCATACCAAATACATGAAAGGAGAAATCACAGCCCATAGGATTTTCATAGAATCCATTAAAGGCTCACTCATACGCAATTTATCAAAACTAAAAACTACAAAAGAAATATATGAGAAACTGGTGGAGCTATTCTTTGTGAGTACTGCAGGAGAAGCAATCTCTCTGAGATAAGAACTATGCACGATTAAATTGTCAAGAGAGGAAGGAATCACTTTATATTTTATGAGGATTTCTGAAATAAGAGACCAATTGTAGGTATTGGGAGAAGTAATGTCTGATAGTGAGGTGACTATAGTCGTGCTGAATGCTCTATCGAAAGTATGGGGAAACTTCACTTCAAGCTTATATGGGAAGAAAGAAGCAACACCATTCCATGATCTGTGTGAAAATTCTCAACCAGTTGCAGTTATAGATTTATTTCTTCTACTTATTATTTCAATAAGTTATTATTCAGAAATCTTCCGACAAATATTGAAATAAATACTACTACAACATTCACAATTATATATGCAGAGAAATAAACAGTAGAGAACATAAGCACAAGAATCAATCACATGGACACAGTTATTTTTGCACAAATGTCCCTGGAAAAATCCAATGTGGGAAAGCCGGTGCAAAAGATGACGGTTTTATTATTTCTTCAGAAATGATATCTTACAGGGAAATATTCGGCAGATAAATTTTGAACCACCTGAGATTGAATGCCTAGCTTTCTCGGACAAATATCTGACACTCAGATCAGCGCCTGCAAGCCACTGCGTCAGTCTGCGTGACTCTCTGCACAGTCCCAGAGCTGGATTGCGTGAATCTGCGTGGGGTCTCTGCGCTATAGGCTCAAGCTACCTTCAGTGACCCACTACTACTCTCCGACCTTGATCTCGATCACCCCTGACCTCCTCATGCTTCTGCAACTTCTCGCCCTGCAACTCTCTCGCTGAAATCGAATTCTACATCAGAATGGATCTCCTTCGGGTACTGAGTGTGTGCCTAGCTTATCTTTCAAGTGACCCTCAAGCCTTTTTTTATAATCTTCCTGTTGGAGAACCAACGTCCTAGATTAAAAGATTTATCAATGGCTAAGATTAAATCTTGACTTGATTCATTTTTTCTAGAAGATTCACACTTTGAATTATTAATGCCCTTTAATTATTTCCTTTTCCTAAGTTTGGGCTTAGCGTCTTCGTTAAAATAATTAATTATTTTAATAATTCTTAAACCGAGTGGAATTTCCACAAACTGTTTCTGGGTTCTTTGGAATGCTGCTGTCCAAGTCTCCCTGCAAAGTTTGAGACTTGGAACACTTCCGGATGCTACAAAAATGAACACTATGGTCTCTATGTGAAATAGAGGAAACAAGATTGAAAGCCAAAGCTGATACATGATCAAATGAAGGGAATCAAGCCTTTGCAGCCATGTCCAGGAAGAAAGGAAGATTCGACAAATTTGGTCCTCAGAATAAAAGAAGAAATATGGACAAAGTACGATGCTTTGGATGTAATGAACTTGGGCATTATTAAAGGGGTTGTCCTAAATTTGGGAAGGACAAGAGGAAAAAGGAAGAAGCCCATGCCACAGATGTAAGGAAAGAACCTGATGCGAAGAAGTCTAAGGAAGAAGCAGCGAAAGATCTCTATTATGATTTAGATCATCTTTCTCTTTAAGTGATTTCTGTTGATTGTAAAATAATATGGTATGAAGTAGTGTATATGAATAGAAGCATGGAAGGAGCACTTGAATAAGTAGCTCCTAAAAACCTCACTGATATCTACATTGTTGGAAGGAAGTCATCAAGATGAAGGGTCATCATTCAATAATCAATACGAAAGCAGGTGCTAACATTCTTCTAATGGAGTTCTCTATGGATTCACTGGTTAGAAAGAAAGCAAAAGGTTTCATCAGGAATTCTATGTTATAGAATTTTGGGATTAGGATATGATGACATATTGATGAAGCAGATCAAGGGAATGAAGTTCTTCATTCTAGTAAAAATGCTGCATAATGACTCAAAAGGAAAAGGATGAGGTACATATATCTATATGCTGACACCGGATGCTGTGAAGTCATGTCATATGGTTGCAGGTGATGAACTTCTATATTTAGAAAGTATGATCTATGGAAGAAGGATCTCTTCTAGTGCAAAGGTTGCCACTAACAGATGAAATTAAATATGTCCTCATGTGGAATATGAAGTAGTTGTATACAAACAAGGAACTAGATACTGGAAGTTCTTGGGAATGAAACTATGTGGAGAAAGAATGGAAGAGATGATGAAGTGCAACCATGGAAAGAGGCGGTTATCATTCGGAAGCCAAGAAGATGTGAGTAGGAGATCTCCTGGGAAGATATGTAGACTCTGATAGAAGTATGTTAATGAAGAAGACCCTTGACAATACATATCTTTAGGAGGTGTCAATTTGAATAAAGGATGTCGATGCCTACAGGAAGATGTCATGGTGAAAGATCATCACTAAGGTAACTTTTGATTTAAAAGTTCTTATGTATATGTTTATCTGAATAAGTTTATGCAAGGCTGCCAATCATGTGGAAGGATGTAAGATCCTTCGGAGATGGTTCGAAGGAAAGCAACATGGCATAAAGGTGGACTAGATGAGAAAGGACTGAAAAATCACTTTCAGGTGGACGACATGACTCATGGATGAAAGTGATGGATGATCTTTGCCCTACGAAGCCAAAAGTTGAAGATTACTCAATATCGAAATCCATGACTTCGAGGGGAGGAATTCTTCATGAGTAGCTGTGTGTCTCACCATTGCTGTTGTAGGTCCCTAACTAAGAGGGAGCCTGGTGGTAAGTTTCTTACTTGGAAGAAACTTGTAGTATGTCCTTCATAAGCTAAGAGGGAGTGACATATATGATTCTCTAATTCATGTGTCATGCACTAGACCAGGACTAACAAACGTAAGTCTTAGTGAAGGCCATGAGGAGAGATTGGATAGACACATCATTCTGGTCTTCACCTGGAAGACATAATGAAGGATTGGGTAATCATCTGGCATTCGATACTCTTTGAGAATGAAATAGGGCATTCAAGATAAGAGTAGTCGGGGACCGATATTTTTTGAGGGCTGGGTACCCAAGAGAAGAATAGTCCAAGAAGGTCGTACCCTGGGAACACCTGGGTGGAATATGTACCTTGGCGAGACAATGATTATGGTGTCTATAAGTCACGTGTCTTGCCAGCGTTGTAGCCCATTGTCTCATTGAGAGATGCAGTTGTTAGTCAAGGCCTTGCACTAGGACAATGTTGGTTAATATGATGCTATAAAGATGTGATTACCAATCTGATTCTTCTTATGAGATTCTTCAGATTGATAGTGACCATGTACCTGTATGAATACCTCCCTAGTTAAGAGGGAGTGTTGGAAAGTGTTACTAGGTTTGATCTTCATATTGACTATGTAATTATGTATTTATGTAGTGAAGAAGACAAAGATAAGAAAATATATTTTTGTTATGCTTGCTTCATGGGTTTCATGAGCAAAGTTTTTATTATAGGTCAAAAGACTTCTTCTTAATGTCTTTTAGGGATTTGTCATCATGTCATAAATGTACTAATTAAGAGTCATGAATATGAAGAGTTTAGACAACAAAGTATGCCCCAATACCTTGTCATATAAGCCTTGAAGATACAACTCCATATGATGCTCAAGACCAACGTTATCCATCTCCTAAGGACAACAAATAAGTAGTGGACAAAGTCGGCTTACATATTTTTGAACAAGTCGACCTAAACTCAGATTGGAAGGTCGGCGTAAAATGAAGAAGGATGTCACTATATAAAGTATAGGTCTGCGGTTCATTTGAATACGCAACTTCGAACAAGTTTACCACTAAAAGGGTGCAGATCACAAAGATAAAGTACAAGGAATAAAGTGAAGATACTTACTAAGTAACGCGAGGTCAGCTCACTGTAATTCTGAAGTAAAAATCTGTGATACGTATCCTGTGACTACGGAGAACTCTGAGAACAGTTTCTTATGACTTGTTCTACTTGGTGCAAGTGTAGAACAAGGCTGGTGCTGCTCGGTGCAAGTGTAAATAGAAGCTGTAAAAGGAGATTATAGAATGAAGACTGTTGAAGGAATAAATAACTGAGTTATGTTTTGCTAAATAGAGACCGAGTTTTTCTACAGTGAAGATCAATGCATAAAGGAAGGTCGAAAGAGAAGACATTGTGATCAAAGTGCTGAAGTATATCTAGAAGAATGAGACTAGAAGAAGATACTACAAGGTGCTTAAGAATCTCCAGGAGGACTAAAGGAATTCACTAAGAACCGAGTTTCTTAGTATTGGTGCAGAGCAGTGCTGAAGGGAGGATCAACAAAAGGAAGTCAAGAAGAAAGCATTGACAAGGTCTTGGAAGCATACATAGGTGAAGGGTCTGAGTCATGGTCATGGTACTTGTCAATTGAAAGTCTATAAGAAGAATTCCTTGCGGGTTTTCCTCTCCAAGAGGGAGAGGTTTTGGCCCTGGCTTGAAGAGCCTATATTTGTGTCTCTTGTATTTTGATAATTGACTTGATAAAAGACATACTAAGCTTACAAGTAAGTAAGAAAAGTAAGCTCACAAGTAATTATCAAGAAGTAAATTTGAATTAATCATCGCCCTACCAAATTCTCAACATAAACACTCTTCCAACAAGGAGAAAACCCATTCATAATTGAACAGATAACCCTTCGAAACCTGAATCGAAACCGCAAAAGCGAACGGGCATTGGAGAAATAGGGGAAGGACATTCTCATTCGAACCACCGCAAAAGTAACAACAACTCGAGCAACTAAATCCACGTTTGCATAAGTTATTCCATTTGAGAATTCGGTTCCTCCACGTGAGCCATCCAAAGATAATTATTTTCATTGGAAAATTCCAAGTCCAAACTGCCCTTTACCAACATTGATCCACATTCCTTTGAAGAGAAAGGGAAATGTACTTATAGAGCTCTGAGACCACTCTATTGCCATCATGCAGGATTCCATTCTAGCTTAGAATGTCTTTATGGCCACCATAAGTTATTGTTAATTTTGGACAGCTAGGTCCAAACTCCATGTTGTGATGCTCAGGTGAAGATGCCAATATTTTTATTGGATTCCTCTTTTGGAGAGGTGCAAGAATGCAGCCCAAAGATCATCTTGATCCGATGAGAAGAACATTTATTTTGAATTTATTCAAAGTATGCGCAGGTCGGCCTGAAATGAAATGTAGGCTTGAAGCCCCAACAGTTGTGTCACACACCATCATTGATGGATATAAGTAGGTCAACGTTGGAGGTCATTTTCACTCATCCATCACAACACATTCTCTCTCCTCATCTGATTGGTTCGATCACCACTTGGAGTCTCTTCTTCTCCACATGCGGGAAAATTGCAGCAAGAAGATTTTTGTTTTCGACCTAGGGTTTTTCAGCGCAGAGTTAACCAGCGTTGACTTTGGTTAACGCATGGTCAAATTGACCCAAATCTTGGTCAAAATTCCAATTTCTGTAGTCCGCATTTTCTGTCACAAAAATCGAGGTTGATCGTTGAATTTGACCGTGTTGTGTCGACTTTTTGCTACTATTGTTTTGTGTTGACTGTTGACTGTGACAACGTTGACATTCGTTGAATTTGGGTAGACTGATATTGCTGTCCGAGAAGGTTGTGTGACACTTCTGGTTGGCTGATCGTATTGAGACTTTGCTGGTTGAAGCATCCTGTTGACTACTGTAACGTACCAACACATATATTTTTAGCTTGTCTATTGTCGATCTACTGGTTTTTTCTATCAACACTTTACTTTCTTTTTATGTGATTGCTGTTTCATATTGGGAATAAAAAGTAAAGTTGCATCAAGCATAGAACATCTACAAAAATTTACATGGTATTAGAGCTGAGGTGAAGACAAAGCCCAAGTTTGTAAGTAATCATCGAAGAAGAGCATGGGTACCTCAAACTATAATGGCTTTAAAGCTGATGACAAATTGACTAGGAAGGAAGACTTCCATGCCTGGAAGATGACTTTGGATCTTATGTTGGAAGACCAAGATGTCATGGACTATGTGCAGAGTAAAATCCAAGAGCCTCCATCCTCTGCACCTGCTGCCACCAAGTAAAAGTATAAGAAGGGGGAAATCAAAGCAACACTGATGATCAGGGACTCAATTCATAAGAGTCTGGTTGCCTACATCTCCGAGTTGGTCACATCCAAGGATATGTATGATAAGTTGGTCAACATGTTCAAGGCCGATAATGCAAATCAAGTCCTTTTCTTTAAGAATCAACTGAAGAATTTGAAGAAAGGTAGGGATGAATTCATTCAATCCTATTTTTTGAAGCTGACCGAAATCAGAAATAATCTTCTGGCTATTGGGGAGAGAATAGATTATCGAGAGATGGTTCGCACCACACTTGAAGGTCTCTCATCCGAATGGCATGTATTCAATACTACCATTCTCAATAACAATGTGATACTTGATTTTGACGAAGTACTATCGAGATGCGTACAAGAAGAGACAAGGATGAAGGGATATGAAAATGAAGGAAATGCTGCCTTCATTGCTCATGCTAAGAAGAAGAACTTTGGTGGTCCAAGGAACAAAGGAAGAGCAGGGACCCAAAGAAAGAAAGGCAAATGTTACACATGTCACAAGACCGACCACTAGTAGAGAATGCCCTTTCAAGAAGGATTCTCCTGATGATGATGACAATAACAACAACCAGAGGAATGGAAATCAAAGGAACAACAAGTTCAAAGGAAAAATGAAGGCTCCCTCTGGTGGAAATGGGCACCCTTACAAAAGGTCGAGAAATTCCAGGTATGAGGAATCTAATGTTGTTGATGATAAAAGAAATGAATTCATTCTTGTATCTGCCCTCTCTGCTGCATCTCCACCCGACACTATGGATGTTTGGTTGATAGATAGTGGTGCCTCAAGGAACATCACTGGGTTCAAGGAAGCACTTTCTGACATGGTTGAAAGGATGTTAATCTGAAAATTATCCTTGGAGATAATGCCACATATCTCGTGAAAGGGACAGGGACAGTGACCCTACACTTGTCTCAAGGTCAAGTCCTCCGCTTGCAAGATGTACTATATGTACCTAATTTGAAGAAGAAACTTGTGTCTATTTCGGCCATGGAAGACAGGTTTCAATGTGGCATTCATTGATGGGAAGGTGCGTATCTAGAAGAAAAGTTTCAAGGAAGCTATCACGATTGGGTTTAGAGTTGATACACTCTTCCAGGTTGGAGGAAGTCCACTGGGAGCGATGACATGTGATAGTATCCGATAGACTGAACTATGGCACCGGAGGTTTGGACACCTTCATTACAAAGCCTGTCCTGAAGCAAGGAAGGTGATGACAGGGATGCCCGAGTTCACAAATGATCATGAAGGTATATGTCAAGGCTGTGCCAAAGGAAAGCATACAAGGGGACCTTTCCCCTCAACTGTCAAAAAGACATTTGATGTCTTACAATTGATACATTTTGATCTGTCTGGTATGCTTCCCGTGACACCCTTGGGAGGATGTTCTTATTATATGACGTTCATAGATGACTTCTCTCGCAAAACCTGGATATACTTCTTGAAAAAGAAGGATGAGGCTTTCATTTGGTTTTGTACCTTCAAGGCCTTGGTGGAAAATTCAACAGGGAAGAAGATCAAGATATTGAGGATCGATAATGGCACTGAATATGAGACAAACAAGTTCAAGAACTTTTGCAGAGAAGTTGGCATCAAGAGGGAGACCGCAACTATCTATACTCCTGAAAAGAATGGCGTTGCTGAAAGAAAGAACAAGACCATTGTGGAAGCTGCCCGTGCCATGCTATGTGACCAAGGTCTTTCGAAGTTTCTGTGGGGAGAAGTTTAGAACACTGCTGTGTAAGAAGCATGACGTCTCACATTTTAGAGCTTTTGGATGTCCTGTTTATTTTCATGTATCGAAGGAGAAGAGGAGCAAGCTGGATGCTTCTGGGAAGAAGGGAATGTCTGTGGGCTACAGCTAAACTTCAAAGGCCTATAGAGTTTATGTGCGTGGTCAAAGGGAAGTGGAGATATGCCACGATGTTACCTTTGACGAAGATGCTTCCCTGCGGAAAGTAATCAATCTTTCGAGATCTGAGGAAGATCATGATGCAAGGCTTGGAAATCAAGGAGAGATGAAGGATGAGACGATGCCTGATGTTGAAGGACTGATGGACCTTATTGATCCAGCTCCTTCAAAAACCATCATGGCTCAGGGACACTCTTGAGGATGCCGAGAGACATATGGCCCCAAGGTGGATATTCCGTGAAAGCAAGAAGCCAAATAGATACCAAGAGTATCTAGCAACCATGAGTACAATCACACAATCTGAGCTTGGATCTTTTGAGGAAGCTATAAAACATCAAGTCTGGAAGGATGCTATGCACAAAGAGTATGAGTCCATTATGAAGAATGATGTTTGGGATGTGGTTCCGAGACCAGAGGTCAAAGCAGTTGTCACCTCGAAATGGCTCTATAAGATCAAGCATGGATCTGATGGTAATGCTGAAAAGTTCAAGGCAACATTCGTTGCTCGTGGCTTCTCTCAAAAGTAAGCCGTAGACTATGATGATATATTTGCACCTGTGGCCTGATATACCACCATTCGATCTATCATAGCGCTTGCTGCTATGCAAGGATGGAATCTTCATCAGATGGATGTGAAGACCGCATTTCTGCATGGTGCAATAAAGGAAGAGGTGTATGTGGAGCAACCTCTGGGGTTCAAAGTCCAGGATTGGGACACCCATGTTTGCAGGTTGAAGAAAGCCATCTATGGGTTGAAGCAAGCACCCAAAGCTTGGTACGAGAGGATAGATAACTACTTGATGAAGCTGGGCTTCACTTGTAGTAATTCTGATCCGAACCTTTGCTTCAAGTTTGATAGAGAAAAGCCTCTCATTCTGGTGCTGTATGTGGACGACCTCTTCCTGACAGGTGCTGACCCTCTCATTCATCAGTGTAAGCGGGAGCTCGCTGTTGAGTTCGAGATGAAGGACCTAGGAGTGATGCATTACTTCCTAGGCCTGGAGGTCTGCTAGAGACCTGGCGAGATTTTCCTTTCTCAAGGAAAATATTTTGTGAAGCTTCTGGAAAGATTTGGAATGGTGGACTGTAAGTCTGTGTCGACACCGATGGAGTTCAAATTTAAGAAGTTGAGTGGTAGCGCTACTGCGCCCGTGCTAGCAAATCTTATTGAGTATCGTCAACTCGTAGGGGCCCTGATGTTCTTAGTGAACACTCGTCCGGATGTATGTTTTGCAGTGAACACTTTGAGTCAACATATGGTTGAACCTCATCACATTCACTGGGTTGGTGCCAAGAATCTGTTGAGATATCTTCGGGGCACGATAAACCATGGGGTTAGATACACTGCCGGGAGCGTGACACTCCATGGATATACTGATGTCGATTGGGCTGGCAGTTTGGTGGATCTTAAGAGCACATCGAGATGCTGCTTCACACTTGGATCTGCTTCGATATCATGGATGAGCAGGAACCAGAAATCGGTGGCTTTGAGCACCACAGAGGCCGAATACATTGCATCGAGTATGGCATGTTGTGAAAGCTCTTCAGTGAGCTGTTCGGGCATGTGATAGATACCACCG
Source organism: Pinus albicaulis (assembly GCA_034641835.2). Lineage (NCBI taxonomy): Eukaryota > Viridiplantae > Streptophyta > Pinopsida > Pinales > Pinaceae > Pinus > Pinus albicaulis. Next base: position 829,587,436 of record CM076572.1, on the reverse strand, counting down.
TGATATTCTGTGAGAACCAAAGTGGGATTAGGTTGTTCGAGAATCTCGTGTTCCACAATCGATCGAAGCATATTGATATCAGGTACCACTTTATCTGGGATATGGTACAACGAGGCATAGTAAGGCTTGATCATATAGGAATTGATGAGCGGGTCGCAAACATTCTCCCAGAGCCCTTGGGGAAGGTCAAGTTCCTAACCTTCCATGAGAATCTTGGTATCGTGGAATGACCCTATGCAGAGGGTCCTGTTAGACGATGAGCTCTGGGAGCTCTAGGGGGCTTTGTGGATAGCTTCTCGGAGCTATAAGCACACACGGGGCTAGGCTTGCCGAACCTTGTGGTGCTTCTGCCCAACCGTTATGATGTTGAGTTGGTTCACCTCTCATGATCTATGCCCCGTATGCATCCTACCCATTGAGTCCCAGACTCATGGGAAGTACCTCTCATTTGGCTAGTGAGGTGGGAAAAGCTAGAGACCTATCGTAAAGACTGATGGACGCATTAGATATTGTCGTACTTGCTATGTTTAGGATGGCACGTGTCCAACCACTTAATCTGGGATCAAGTCTAGTGAGGTTTCAGACCTCCAACTGACTTTGGGTTAGGTAAACCAACTTTGGGTTGGTATGAGACTCTTTTGAGTCCTATAGAGGTTTTGGACCTCTGGGCTGAATCTGTCAGTCTGGAATGATGTCTTTGTGACTGACCCACTTTTGTTTTGAAATAAAGAAGCCAATAAAGCAAGTTACAGCGGGATGACGCACGATGTTTGGATGGCACAGGTCGATGGAGTTCTCCCTAGTTGAGAGGGAGTGTTAATTTTATACAACTAGGTCCAAAATCCATGTTGTGATGCTCAGATGAAGATGCCAATATTATTATTGGATTCCTCTTTCGAAGAGATGCAAGATTGATCTAAAGATCATCTTGATCCGATGAGCAGAACATTTTTTTTGAATTTATTCAAAATATGTGCAGGTCGGCCTGAAATGAAATGTAGGATTGAAGCCCTAGCAGTTGTGTCACACACCCTCATTGATGGATATAAATAGGTCAACGTTGGAGGTCATTTTCACTCATCCATCACAACACATTCTCTCTCCTCATATGATTGGTTCGATCATCACTTGGAGTCTCTTCTTCTCCACATGTGGGAAAATTGTAGCTAGAAGATTTATGTTTGCGACCTAGGGTTTTTCAGCACAAAGTTGACCAATGTTGACTTTTGTCAACGCATGGTCAAACCGACCCAAATCTTGGTAAAAATTTCGATTTTTGTAGTCTACATTTTTTGGCACAAAAATCGAGGTTGACTGTTGACTTTGACCATACTGCTTTGACTTTTTTCTGTTGTCATTTTACGTTGACCATTCACTGTGACAACATTGACTTTCGTTGACTTTGGGTTGACTTATGTTGCTGTCCGAGAGGGTTGTGTGACACTTCTGGTTGGCTGATCGTATTGAGACTTTGCTGGTTGAAGCATCCTGTTGACCTCCGTAGTGCACCAACACACACATATTTTTGGCTTGTCTTCTGTCGATCTACTGGTATGTTCTATCAACATTTTACTTTCTATTTTATGTGATTGCTGTTTGATATTGGGGATAAAAAGTAAAGTTGCATCAAGCATAGAACATCTACAAAAATTCACAGTTATCCCAACCATCTGTAGGTTTGCAGTGTATAGATTCCATTTAACAACATTTGAATCAACTAGACCAACCGCCTTTGTCGATTTCTAGGATGAGCATGAGTTCAACATATCGAAAACATCTTAAACCTAAGCCAAGAAAAAAATACCTTTTGCTAGCAAAGCATTCAGGACCTCCACTAGGAGGTAATGTGTATCTTGCATTACCTTGGATCGAATCTATTCCAACCAATATCTTACCTCCGTTTCCAAAAATCCATAGCAAGTTGTCAAACCGGCTTTAAAATTTTAAGAAGCCATTCCAAATATATGACCCTCTCCATATTGAACAATTTCCACGTCTGTACCAGTCCAATACAGACTTCTTTTTGAGATATTTTTCTTTAATAAGGTGCTGCCAAATACCACATCCATTGAAGGCTCTCCAAAAACCCTTGGTCAATAAACTCCATCCAAAAATCTTGAGCTCCAATAGCTCCCAACCATCAGTCCCCTTCCCACACAAGATATAATCCATACGGACAAGATGAAATTCTCCCCCTCTTCCACCCCCAACCCCTAGAATCCGACCACATGAAATTTGAAAATATGGCATTAAATAATTGCCACGATCGGTATTTTAATTGGCAAAATCAAAGCAAAAATTATTGATGGACAGGTCTGCCTCAAATCAGCCCCAACACTTCAAGGGGTTTGAACCCAATGTCAAAACCCATCTCTTGACACATAAATTTGCATTTGTTGGACCTCATTTGGCATCATCATCATCACTCATTCGTTCGATGAATCAAGGAGATCTTTCTGCACGTGCGAAGAGGAAGAAGAAGATTTTATCTCTGCATTGACCATCAAACTTTGACTTCTGTTCACCAGTGTTGACCTGACAAGACTTTTGCTGTTTGACTGAATTGTTGACTGAGGATTGAAGGTCGAATATTCTGAGATTCATTCATTGTACTTTGATCGAAGTTTTGCCTTTGTTTTAGGTATTGAGCGAAAGTTGATTGCAGGTCAACTACTGCAGTTTGACCAAAGTTTTACTGTGGAATTACAAGCCGAATTTCATCCCTTTGACCAACACCCTCATGCCAAAATTCGACCCCTTGTGCAGACTTTGACTGTGAGCAATCATTGACTTATTCTCTCTCATTTTACTAGTTTTGACTTGGCAATTATTGAAGTCAAAGGATGGGGTTTTGTCTTGAGAAATTTTGGTGTCTCTCGTTTCATTGTTCTTATAGTGATATGCATTGCTCCACTGAAGTTAATGGTTCACATATGGATTGATCATCTCACAAAGAAGTGTTGATTTATGGTAGCATCGGATGTGCTCTAGCCTTGTAACTTTGTATATAGGCTAAGACACATGTATTCCATAATACCCACAAATGGTTTTGGAAAATTCCACTTAGGGATGGTTTAATTAAATTAATTAGTCATTTTTTAATGTTTTCCTGTGTCTAAACTTAGGGAAACTGATTAATTAAAGGGTATTAATTAAACTAAGCGTGAATCTTCTAGATAAGGTCATGGATCACCTCCAAGTTAATCTTAGCCCTTGATTATGTTTTAATCTTGGCTGTTGAAGGGTCAACGAAAGAATATAAGGAGGGTGAGGGGCCTATGGTATACACATTGAGCACATTGAGCATGTGGCATTTTCGAGCTTGTGAGAGAGACATAACTTTTTGATCAAGATGGAATCACTAGGGCTGGGTTTGCTAAGTGATTTGATTCAGTGATCAGTTTTAGAGAGGGGCAGATGCAATAACTGTTCAGGATGACCAGGAGTACATTTCAAAGAGAGGCAACAATGATGCAGAGAGAGGTAGTGGAGTCACTTGGAGGGGTGATGCAGTTCCTAAAGGGAACCACGCAAAAGTGACACAGTGCCTTTTGTGATTAGTCCGGAGATAGCTGGAAGTTGGGGTTTCTGACCCAGAAGGGCCAAAACTTAGCTTCTGATCAGCTTGATCATTTGCAGAGGAGAGGTGACGCAGTTCCAGAGTTTGCCCACGCAGGCTTAGGCAGTTGCACTGTAGGCATCACGCAGAGGCAGAGAGGGGCTTCACCAACGCTGTTCAGATTAGCCAGGGATTAGCAGAGTGAGGTATATCTCACATTTCTTTTGGTGCTTATATTTTCTCTGAAGGGTGAGCTAGATATTGGCACCCTAGTTGTACTCAAGATTCTGTTGCTTATAATATAAAACCCTCAGATCTGCTGCACTGGTTTTCCCGGGTTGGGTTTTTCCAGCGACTTAGTCCAAAAATAACTGTGTCAAATGTGGATGTTTTTCATTGTATTTTGTTCAGTTTGTTTCAGCACTTAGATTTATTCTGCAACATTATTTGTGTAGACTGGTTCAGTAATTACTTTGATATTTCACTGTAATGAAATAATTATGAAAAATAATAGGAAAAGTAATTCAGATTTGTTGCAGTAGGAATCCAGATTAATGATTTTTCACATCCTTCTTATGATTAAGGATTAGGGCTTAATTTGTCAACAAGCCCTAGATTAAGAATCAGATTTGACAGGAGACTCACATATCTCTGAAAGTCAAGGCAAGATGAGCGAGTTCTTGTGACTACATCTTTATGCTAATGGAGCAGAAGTTTGTGGCATACCTTTTGTGAAAGCTAGTGAAGGTTTGCAACATATCTTTTGTGGAGGAGGGTCAAAAATCTATTACAATTTGCAAAAGAAGAGCAACATCTGTCTAGTGTCTGTGAATTCCTAAACCCTAAGTCTCAAAGACTTCAGGTCTTTATATTGATCATGAACGAATCTATGAATATATTTCAATACACCCCTTAAAACCATAAGATTGTTTCGCAGTAATATTGATTGATCACTTAATTCATACAATGGGATCCTTATTGTAAAATTAAGGTGTTTATTGAATAACAGAAAAAAGTTGCATCCATTGTAGATCTTAAGAATGATGACCATTAATAATTCAATCTTAAAGGCTCCATTGAAGATTAAAGACATGAAGAGGAGAGTAGAATATCAATGAAGCAGAAGGAGTTTTAAGAGAGGACGAAATTCCTCAGGACCAAATATTAGTAAAGGCCGAAATACTTCAGGACATATCTCATAGAGGTCAAAAGCCTCAGAAATAATGATAGAAGGTCGTATTTATGATGTCGACAATACAATTTATTTCATGAAACCAAAGGCTTGATCATAAAGCAAATATGCATGGAAAGAAAATCTTGACCTGTTCTTTAATATCTTGGCAAGGCCAAAATTCTTGTGGGTATTTGTTTTCTACTCAGACCAAGGAGGATCCACTAAAATAGTACCTCAAAAGAGCAAGCTCTGTTATATTTGAAGAAAGGAAAGTTGCCTCCTGGAAATATGTCTATTAAACCTATGATTTGAACCTCTATGGAAGGCCGAAATTCACAAATGCTCTGTGGTCAAAAGAAGTCCAAACTGTGACCTTTTGTCATTTACTTATGGAGGACACTGTAAGAATCGAGATTGCCTGTATGACAAGCCTGAAGAAGAATAAGTGACTAGGATTGAAAACTATTCTTCCAATGTCTGGAAGTCAAATAAACTCAAGCAGTTTGAAGTAGTCGTCTTGTTTGGAGTTCATTCTTAAGAAGCCAAACTTGTGGTATTGTAACAATCATAAAGGAAGTTTGAAGTCCTCCCTATCCAATGAATGGAAGCAAAACTTGAAGTCAAGGTATGTATCTGCTAACATTAATTCTCTTGAAATTATTTTTCTCTTGACAACATTCTTGAAAGTTATGAAGAAGTGCACTGAAGTTAGGGATAGGTACTAAACATCTTTTATTTGTCAAGATTGAAGCATATAGCTTGGCTCCCATAGATAGATATCCAAGAGCTAATCTGAAGCTTGATGCCCTCTTGAATGATAGGTATGTTTTGAATATTTGATCTCTTATCAACATAAGAAAGAGCTCTGTCAAGAAGGACACAATATGGGTTTGGAACAAGTATGTTGAAAAAATCTGTGTTGAGCCTATGGAATTGTTAAGGATTGATGTGCATACATCTAATGATGAATATTATGATGTATTCAAGCATGATATAGGTTGATTTCAATAGTTTGTGCATAAAATGTTGAAGGTGGTTAGACTGCTATATCTTGTATTTAGTCCATTGAAAGGTGTGTGGCTATCTCAAATCAGGCTGTTAACATTCAAAAGATTACAAGGTTGAAATTTGCCTTATTAAAATGAATTAGTTTCTCATGGGACTTCTTATCACTCAAACTAGCAAAGGTCCTTGAAGGGCTACTACAGGATTAAGATATGCTCGGGGACATCAACACAAATCTAGCTCACTCTTTCCGCTGAATCCCCCCATTAATCCACGCCCAAAAGTTTCCATGATAAGCAAACTACAATACTCAATTACCAGATGACAATGCATACCTTTAGGTTTGGGAGGCCCACCTTCAAATATACGGTCATGGCAGATGGGTGAGGGACAACATGGATGGCTCAGGTGGTGGAGAAGTGGCACGACGAGGTAGTTGGTGGCCGGAAGTGGTTGCTGGTTGCCGACTGAGGACCATCTTGGAGAAAATGTTTTCTCCTCGAGATATCACCCACAAAATGGTTCGTAATAGGATTGTGAGGAATCTTTAAGGAGTCCCTCCACCTTACTAAATCATCTTCGATATTGCTAATGTGTGGCATAAAATTATGGCAAGGAGAAAAGACATTGGGTCAGAACAATATAGCCTCATGTATGGCCTTACTTATATCTCAAACGATTGAAGTATGATTTTGTTGTTCAAAAGCTAGATGTATCTTTGCATTACATATTTTGATGAATGACATATATTTCTTAAACTATGATTGCCCAATTTTTGAAAGATGAAAGAAAGACATCAACATCTCTATTCATACCTTTGAAGAAAGCTTCCCACAAGTGGAAAAGAGGCCGAGTTCCTCTGCAAGGGTGAAAGCTCTTGTAGATTTGATATTGCTCTATAATTACTAAAGATCTATGATTTTAAATGTATTGATGCCATGTATAAGGATTTGGGTACTGAGATCTTGTAACGACTAAGAATGGAATACATGGCAGAAATATTTAAAATACTTCATAGACAAAGACATCCATTGTAGGACAGTGATCGTAAATTCTATATTGTATAAAGAATTGATGTAGGATGATTACAAAAGAGAATGAGGGCCCACTTAGATACCCTAGGTAGGTGCCCTTTCACAAATGCCTATGTCTCTAAGACATGCCACTTTATCACTAACTAACTAATCATTAGTTAATTAGTTATTATTTATTATTACATTTATATTTATATTTATTATTATTTTATTATGAATTTTATTCATAACATAGCCTCTCCCTCCAAGAAGCTTTGTCCTCAAAGCTTACTTAAGAATATCTTTTTGTCTCTGTACTTTCATCTTCATCGATACGATATGATATGATACTCTGAGTGATAGACAAAACTGTTGTACTGAGAACAAATTAGACTACCCTAGATTGATCTTCAGTGGAATCAAATTTTGTGATGAATAGTTATTGCGGGACTGGATTCTGCAAACTTCAGTATTCCTGGGAACATAAATTTGTCGTTCATGTTCTGAGTGATACTGGTAAGTAGACTGATTGGAAAGTTTGCTCTTGTGATTCAGATGTCGATACATAGCTCCTTTGGTTCAACTTTCCCTTATCATGTTAGTGGTTGATTCTTGATTTCCTTCAGGAGTTGTTGTTGTTGAGTGGGCGACTGAATTGTTCGTTGGAATGTCCAATGTTTGAACTACAACTTCTCATATGTTTTAACTTCTCTAGATTCCTCTTCTTCCTTACTTGTGATATTGACTGGGTTAGTATTTATTCGCTTATCTTCAACTTGGACTGAAACGACTAATGACTTCAATACTTCATTTTGAAGTTGTTCTAATTTCTCATTCAATGATTTCTTGTCATTTTAAAGTTTTTTTTATTTGCGTAAGGTTTGGTTATGATTCTTTAAACTTACTAGTTCATCCTTTTCTGAATTGTTGACTTTATTTTTAGTAGCTTCATCATCTCTTAAACTTTTGATTTGTTCTTTTAATGTTTGGTTAAGGCTCTCTGAACGTAAATTTTCCTCTTCTTGTTCTAATAAACGCTTCTTGAGTTCCTTCTTTGATGCTTTCGCTTTCTTGACTTGTGCGAGTAGTTTTTATTGGTGATCTCTAAGGTGCGAAATTTCTTTATCTTTGCCGCAAATGATTTCTTGAAGCTCTTTTTGCTTCTTTGATATAGTTTTTTTTGTTATCATGAAACATCAAGTCTGAGATAACCTTAAAATCTTCTGATGCAGACATTATCGATTTTGACTCCATTGTCATGTCTTGAAATGTGATCATCTTTCCCTTATAAGAAAACATCAAGACTTTTTTCTCTATGTTTAACATGAACCCGCCCAATTCTCTAAACCAAGGTTGACCAAGAATTATGTCAACCTCTGTGTCATAAATTTTTACAACATTAAATTGGGATATGTACTCGTAATGATCTACTATTATTTGTAAATCATTAATTTCAAATTCCTGTCCAAAAAGATCTGTTCTTTCGCCTACATTGGCATCTGAAATTAGTGGTCGATTCGCTAGATTAATATTTGTGTAGTTTTTGTCGTTGCTTGTACTGATAACGATATCAACTATTTTTCCTTGGATAGTTCCTCTTAATGTAATTATCTTGCGAGGTGTGATTAAAACACCCTTATAGGAAAATTGTTCTTCCTTCATTGTTTTTGAACTAGGCTCCATTTTACGTTTATCAAGATGAGATTAGGGTTTTGAGGGTAACCCTTTCCTAATCTTTATAATAGTATTTTTAGGTATTATACTCTTAATAATAGATTTTTTTATTTTTATTTTTATATTAATTAATAATTGGTTATTAAATAATTAATTTATTATTATTATTTTTAGCGATAAACTTAATTTTAAATTAGTTGAATTTAATTATATTTGTAACTATATCTACAATATATAATTATTATTATAGTATACAACTATTTTAAAATTAAATCATATAATATCGTTGATATTTAATAATTTATCAAAGTATATTAAAATTATATAGTTTCCAAATAATATTGAAAATTAAAAACGTGATTTTAAAAGGATCAAACATGAATGGATGACGTGGGGGATTTGTCCACAATGTTCAGCCGACTGACGTCATTGTTTGACTTTTGGTGCTTGACGCGATGACTGAACGATAAATTATGTTGTCGGGATGGAGGAAGAACAGGGTGTGTCGACGACAGTGGGTCGTGCAGGGATTGTCAGGACCAGATGACGGGTTCGGTCTGGTGGCTGATTGTGAACAAAGCAGAACAGATGGTGGCAGAGGTAAGCCGGTCGGGCGACAACGGACAACTCGGTGGGAAAAGGCAAGGATGTGGAAAATGGCGGCTCTCGTGGACTCACCTCAGTTGTGGTGTCGACAAAGGTTCCTGACCGGAGATAGGTGGTGTTGGAAAACTGTGTGGTGACTGTGCGTGGGTTCAACGAGATTGCGGGGCTGGACGATCGCAGGAAGACATGTAAGTTGTGTTGTTTGTTTTTGTATTTTTTAATAATTGGTTTTAATATATTAATTTTTGTACCTTTTAAATTTTTTGAATAATTTTTTTTGAATAATATATATATATATATATTTAAAAAAAAAAAAAAATCTAGTTTAACCCTTTTATTTATTTATTTATTCATTTTTTTCGAATTTATATAATATGATTTTTTTTTAGATATTCTTAAAATTTTTTTGGGCCAAAATCCTAACAGTGAATCCAACAGAATGCAGAAACTCGAAGTATGTAGCGAAATGGTTCGATTATGACGACGACCAAATTAACGACGAGTTGGAGGCCAAAGACTGGTGATCGAAGAACGTAACTCTGATACCAATGTAACGACTTAGAGTTGTATACGCAACAGTAATTGTAAATTGTATATTGTATAAAGAATTGACGTAGGATGATTACAAATGAGAATGATGGCCTGTTTATATACCCTAGACAGGTGCCCTTTCACGAATGCCTATGACTCTAAGACATGCCTCTTTATCACTAACTAACTAATCATTAGTTAATTACTTATTATTTATTATTACATTTATATTTATATTTATTATTATTTTATTATGAATTATATTCATAACAGATCTCCCTTGAATAAATCCATTGCTACAATAAATTTGATGAAGCCAAGCTACCTGGTTTGATGTGACCAAGGATGATTGAATGATTATGGACAATAATGGATTTTACCTGATAAATAATCTAGGGTTTTGACATTTGAATATGAAATTGAATATCAAATATTTGAAGACCCTTGTGGGAAAGAAGGCTTGGATAAGTAAATCCCTAGGGTTTGTAGACGAAACCTTAGGAGTGGTTGCTTCCCCTAAAAGAAGAATTTTTAACTCCTGCAAGGAAGGAATAATATCATAATGATGATGTGGACGGGCTTGATTGGCAAGTTGGATGTTAGAAGGCCAAGATGAAGAGGGAGCTGACATGTTCTCAAAAGATAAGTATCTTATATCTCTCTTATTACGATTGTTGTTATTCTTCTCTATTAGTCTCTTGTCCTTGTATGTCATGCTTGGTTGTATTTGTTTTTCCTTGGCTTCTTAGTGACCTATCTTTCGAAGAATATTGATAATAGTATCATTAAGTGTGGTAATAACAACTCATCTTAGGAATCTTATAAGTGCACCATTTTGCAAAGGGTTGAATTATGACGATCAAATCCTTTTATAGTTTGACAATTCTTCTCAACTCTTAGAGGTTCATATCGTCTTGTATCATCAAACCATGATAGCATCAAGAAGTGATACTCATGCAAAGACATTACATGCCAGAGCAAAGACATGAAGCCTTTTCTTAAATATGCTTTGAGGAAAACACATTTCTAAAGAAGGTGACAAGTCAATAAACATCAATCTAAGTAAATAATAATTAAATAATCAAGTCATTATAATAAAAAGATGTGATTGATAATATAGACACGACATTTAGTGAAAAGGTGCCCTTGCTTATAGTTACCTAGATGAAATTCAAATTGGAGTTTGACATCCTTGAAGTTCGACAAAAAATTGACCGTAAAAGCTTTTGTAATAAAATGGACATACTACAAAATTTAAAAATACATGTAATAAACAAAAATAAAAAATAAGAACAAGTTGTCGGTGAATAGTCCCAACTCACACATAGTTGTGCATGAATCCGTAGCTTGCAGAGGAGGGTTACATGGCACATGTGCACATTCAAGTTTTAGTCAAGTTCAACTCATGAGTTGGTTGAGGCAAGTTTAAGGTTGAATGCATTGTTGCGCTATTACAGGCATAAAGCTATAGTTGCACGAACAATGGAGAGGCAAATTGGAAAGAGAGTCGAGACTCTGTCGACATGTCACTGGGAGTGACGAAAACCATGGATGAGCCCAAAACCATGCAGGATGAACCAAACACCTTGTGGAAGAGCTAAGTTTTTTTGTTTTTTTTGTTTTTTAAAATTTTATACCTTGATTGAATTTTAATGTTTAAATATGGAATAATCTCCGAATTTAATAGATTAAAATTTGTTTTACATTCAAATTCGAATTGGAAATCAAATTTGGGTTCAAGTGCAGCGAATTTGAGCTGAATTAGTTTGATTTGGGTTGAGATTCTGCGAATTTCGGATTTTAAACTTAAAATTCGTCGAATGCAGTGCTTGGAACCTTACTTAGGTATTTATAATAGGACCCTGATTATATTCTACCTTCCTACTCATATTCAATCACATACATTTTTATATGTTATTGTCCTTATGGATTTCTTTATGTTGCTACAAATATTTTCGATTTTCATGATTTGAAACGGTTTAGTTTGTTACAATAGGATTGATTTTCTATAGCCATGAGTAGGAAACTACATGTTATTGTTCTCTTCGTGAACGTCAATTTAATGCAATGTTTGGAAGTATGGCTTTCCTTTCTTTTTTATTGCTCGACAACAATCTAATTCCTTGGTGGCTATACCTCACAATGGACGCTAGACACATGGCGTTTCATCTCAAACTTTGTATTACCATTTGATTTGAATTTAAAGCAACAATCCCTTCAATTTGATGTCACAATCCGAATGGAAGTGGCTCCTAATCCATAATGACACATAGTGTTGACAACTTGATTCTATTACAACTGTGGTTTAGGTGATTCATGTCTAAGGGATTTGCACGTAGTTGATTTTTGAGTACCACATTACCTCCATCAATCTTTAAATGTTCATCTTGTCGAGTCAAAGACTTGCAAAAATATATGGGTTGTTGAATTCCCTTAGTTTTACTTAAATTATTAATAAAGGAAGCATAAACTTGTGTATGTGTTGTGCACAATTTATGCAACTTTCAAGACTTTAATTGTTATTGAGTTGACTTTGTATTGTTATGTGTAGTGAATAAAAATTGTGCTATTGTACACATCTATTCTAGAGATAGTCCTATCCAAGCAAAGATTGAATGTTCCAGAACAAAAGTTGTTTGGGCATGCAATGTGCTTGGCTTTTTTGGTTAATGCTCGAGAACCCTCTCACTTTTGAGAGTTGAATTTATGATGCTTCAGAAGCAAAAGACTATTGCTTCAAAATTAAATACTTTGGAAGGAAAGTTATTGCTAGCAACAACTAATAATGTGAAGGTTAAATAATACATTAATGTGATGAAAACAAACTATTCTATAGAGTCGAGCACTATAAAAAGTATAAGAGCCAACCAAAAAAACGAAGTTAAGAGGAACAATGGTATGATCTTCTAGAAAGCTTATTGACGTCTCATTGGAAGAAATTTTGGCATTGATAGGTCATGGCATCTTGAAGATACTCTTGCAACAGATCTTGAAAGACCAAGGTAAGTAGCTCTTGAGGTACATATATTTGTTTTCATATATTTAAGATCTAACCTAAATCATAATTTCTTTAGGGTTTGTAATCTTCATACTACTAAGGTTGTTGGCATCTAACCTTTTATGAGATCTTGTCAGTTTTTGGAAACCCTAAACCTAATCTATTCCCCTATAGAAACCCTACTTTTGGTCTCTAAGGTTTGTAGATAATCTAGGGTGAATTGGAAAACCTTAGTGAAAGTAGAAATGGATTTGAGATTCAACTCCAATAGTGTTGAAATTTCAAATGGTAACATCAAGAACATTAGGGCTTGGATCTGAAGTCCATAGAATCTCTCGCTCTAAATTCCATGAAGTCCCTAGTTATAATTATGCTCTTATACTTGTATATGTTGTTCGGGAGTACTTGTCAATAAATGTTGGCGGTACATAATGAAGAAAGATAAAGTTTAGAAAGATATGGTGGTCTTATAAAGAGCGTGATAAACAAGTTGGATCCCTGGGCACTATGATGGATCTTGAAAACGTTGAGAGGGAGTCTCTACAAAAGATAAGTATTCTATTTCGATTTCTTTAATACTCTTACTCGAATATTATCCTTTCTCTTGTATTTTACTTTGAAGAGAAGCTTGCATGCATATCCTAAAGAACAAGGATTATGACTAGATTTAAAGGAAGTCTTCAAAAGGAAAGTTAGAAGAACTTTTGTTGTAGAGGGAGTTCTTCTATAAGGTTTGTAAGAGCTTTAGGTATGTGTAAAGATGTGCATCAAGAAGGTACAATCTTTTTGTCTTACATCACTAACTCTCTCAAGTTTAGAGTTGTGCTATAGAATCATTCTTATTTGATAGGGTGATTAATCAACCCTTGTCATACTATTGTTTGTTCACTTTGATAAAGCCCAAACCTTTAGGGTTCACTATAAAAACCCTATCCTTTTTTTTTGTTTAGGGCTTAATAATGTTATAATGAAACCCTATCCTTTTAGGGTTTGTTCATGATGTCTAGGACATGATAAAAGCATAGTTTTTTAGGGTTGATTGAATTAGGGTTTATGACAAAATACTCGTAATAGTTAATGTAATATCCTAGGAAAGAAACCCTAGGTGTGTAGGTTTCTGTATGATTGAAACCCTAACTTAGTTTGCTTGTATATCTAATATCAAGGTTTTGATGTTTGTGTCTAGGGTTTACAACAAAACCCTAGTAGAGATTGATAAAAGTTTCTAAGGCATAATAATGAAACCTTAGATGTAAAATGATTTCCCTATAATCAAAATTGTAAGAACCTTAAACTTTAACTTTCGGAATGCAAACATCATTCATAAAATTTGACAAATGTAAAGCCCTTAATTTTCAAGATTTACAATCATTCACATAATTCATACTACACAATTCAGAGTGGGATTTTTGAAGCAGAATATATACATCAATTGACAATTTAATACTTACCTGGAACCGTGTTTGGAGATGTTCCTGATCTGCCATGGCTCCAGCTCTCGTCACCAAACCGCCTTTTTCCTCCCATCCTATCTGAGGTCAACCTCTCTGGTCCCCAGATCCAGAAGACAAGTCTTCTGGCCCCCGTGCCCGAAACTCCAATAACAATCGAGAGCATTCCATAACTTTGTTAGAACTCTCAAACTTACTGCGTATGTCCCATGCAGTTTAGAACTCCTCTGACAGCATCCGGGTCAGTTTACCCATTCACTACCCATGCTCATCAAGTTTGCCCCTCTTCCCTTTTTATACACAAACTCCATTCCTGATATTTATTAGAATATGATCTTTTAATAAATATCTTTGAAAAATATCTTAAAAATATTATATTTTAATATATATCTCAGATTTATTAAAATATCTTAAAATATTATATTTTAATAAATATCTTAGATTTATTAAAACATTATAGTCATTAATGTAGATATTATAGGCATTTATGGGGATATTGACTTATTGACCAAGTCATTTATGGAGATATTGACTTTACTTAATTATTTTAAGATTTATTTATTTATTTTGAATAATGCTCTACCACGCATACTCATATAAGAGTGGTACATGCATTCAGTCTCTAGCTTGATGTTCCATCATATCTCGGTGAGATATATGCATTACGATATTCAGTTCGTTACTCTAACTTTGTTAGTTTCCATACTAGCAGGTATGTATACTAGTGCAGTACATGTGATACATGCATATGTAGCTATCATATGCAGGTCTCATATGCATGTTAATATTTCCAAGTTCCATATAATTCGAGTTGGGTCGTTACATAAATCCCTCCTTCAGAAAACTTCGTCTCGAAGTTAAATTTTATGTCGTATATCATTAGTTATATTAGTGATTAATATAATCATATAAGGTTGGTGTATCATAGTTAAATATGTGAGAACACTTTTAACATTTATGTTTTGATTATTTATTGGTTCACCAATTTAGTAGTCACGTTTTGCCTCAACAGTATCCCCAAGCTATTCTAGAATCATCCTATCCTTCCTAATCTCTTTCGCTCCCATCCTATCCATCCTCTACAGGAATATGCTATGGCATCAGTTTTATTGATCTATCCATAGACCTTGAAGGTAGCAGTGTCGACTACGTTGACATGATTTTTGTAGGCATCCGACAGTCATCATCTCATGTCTAGGGGAGCTTGACTCGCACAGACATCCTATGACTCCAGGTTTTGGAGGATAAACTGTGGGCAACACCTCCACCCTTCCCAGTAGGACTAGGGTCAACACCCTATCATGGAATCTTAGTGCATCTCAATTGCTCTTGGAGTTTTGTCATCACGCGGTCGGTTTGGTAACGATATTATCTACAATGTAAAACACTTGCCCACAATTATAACATATGTATCAATATGTTCAAAACAAATTGTTACCCATATAACAATTTCTACACCTTCCAAACATGTTGCTATTTGTGATATTGATCCTTGAATTCATATATCATACTTGGTTAAAACACTTGTCCACATATGTATCAATATTTTCAAAACAAATTGTTACCCATATAACAATTTCTATAAACATAACCAAGTATGTCTGTATATTCATTTTTAACCTGAATAGTCACGTTCAATCATTCCTTTATTTCAACCTCATCATTTTAGGTTGATATGTAAAAGTATAGATACGATATCCATAACACAATTCATAATTTATATTAGTATCCCAATACATCAATGTTTAAGCAAAACTTTCTTCATATTGGTATCCTTGTACTAGCAATATTTAAGCAATTCAACATATTCTCACATGTCAGATTACAAAATGACAGTCTTAAGTATCCACCCAAAACAAGGTAAGTTTATACAAAAATAAGCTTTAAATGCTTATAAATATAACCCATAGTTATAAATGCCACATAGAATAATCGAACACGGATATACCAATAAGGATGTAGCCACTATTTTCTATATTCTTTTAACTGATTAACCTGATAAAAGTCACAGGTTGAGGCTCTAAATCTAAATGGAGGGATTCTCCAACCTTTTCATATATAGAAACGAATTGAATTGAAACAAGAGCACAAAACACTTACTGTTTAGTCGAAGCATGATCTAATTCCCTAATACAGGTTGATTAAGAACTCTAAAACACAAAACTATGTATGGATTCAGTCAACCTTTTAATTCTTGTTACTTATTTGTCTTTTAAGTCTAATTATCTTTGATTTGTAATCTGGATCCCAAGAGAGAATAATAATATTAACTTCTTTATCATTTTATTTCAGCTCATCTTCAGCCTAAAATCTAGAAGCCAAAGAGTAGGGTTTTGCAAGGCTAATCATTAGGGTTATGCTGGCGATGGAGGAAGAGTTAATTGACTACTCTAAAGATCCCTTAGTAAGAGGTTTATTTTCATAGAAGAAATTTGTCATTGCTTGAAAATGCATTATTCACTTTGCATTTATACTTGGTTTACTAAGAGTGTCATGTTTTCAACAAGATGTCAATTGTTGGCAAAATGATAATTTCCTCTTTCAATAAGAAATTCACAATTTACAAGATATGCATAGTCACATTATTAGTATGTTACAATTTCGACATAGTCTCTTTATTTTCAAGTTTCACCATTTAGAGTCTTAACTTTAGCTAGGACATTACTAGTTTTACCATCATTCCTTACACTATTGTTTCACTTCTATTAGATTGACTAATTTAATCCAAACACATAACACATCACTGATATACCCTCTCCTTATTCTTCACATTAATTGATTTCTCATTAGTCCTTCGGTCTCGTCTCATTGCCAATTGTATCTTCTTTTCTAACGGTGTACAGTTATTATCTTTAATATTTATTTTTAAACATTTTCCCAGTTTATCACTTGTTATTCTTAACAAATTAGAAGTGTTCACAACTCCTTACAGGTCATTGCTTTGACCCTTACCATTCATGTTGCTCATATCTTTAAGAAAATTCTTTTTGATAGAAAACATCCCTTCACTTCCTTATACCCTATATTCCTAATATTTCATGTCTACTTTAATTTGAAAAGAACATTATCACTTTAACTTTGTTTTCTCATCTCTAGTCATCATGGTTTTTTTTCCTTTAATGAAAAAAATCATTATACTTGGAAATGTCGTTACTATTCCCAACTTGGGTAAGATCCAATAAATAAATTCACTAACGAGGATATCAAAATAATCAACTTATTATTTCGGGTTTTTAATGCATCTCGAGATAGAATTTCCTAATCATACTCGATGAAGTCCATAGTCCATGGAAATAGTTAGTCACTTAAGGAAAATTTTATAATGTGACTCTCCCCTTAAAGAGAGAAACCATAATAGATGTCGCCTATGCACATAAATTATCCTATAATTGATCGACGTTATTGTAGATTCACTCTTTAATCTAATTTCATTGACTTCTTATATTGCTTTGTGAAACTTCCACTCACTCATCTTTGGTGCTATTTTGTCGATCTCAATATTCTAAGTTGATTGTGATAACTAACATTTATTATCCTCATTAGAAGTTTGTCATTTCGTTCTTTTCCCGTCCTCCATAGGTACTATATTGATTATAATAGGGTAACAATGGAGATTAAACTTTGAAATTTTTCGCTGTATTCTTTTGATAACTATATCGTCTTGTTCTAGTAGTGTATTTACTACTTTATAGGGTGGTTCCTTACCATCTTAACATATGTTTCATCCACTGGTCTTCGAGTGATGTGTACATTTAGTGACCTATACTTTTACTTGTACCCTAAATTTGATTACTCATGGTTTCTCCAACATTTCTTGAATAGATAGTGTTTTCTTTCATCCATCAATTTACCTTAAACCAGCTTAGCCTTTTATGTGGTTGTATCTTACTTTACATCTAACGGTCTTGTCATAAAGTCTCTAGTCATGCTTTCATTACCATTCTTCCTTCCTTCAAGAGTTAACTTCTTTGGAGCAACTCTGCCAACTAATCTTTATATATATATCTAAATAATTACCATGAATCATCTTATATATAGTTTCATAATGTTATGTGCTCATCATATAGGGCCATTGGCTGGTTGGTTGTCTATAGACAAGAAAAAATTCCCCTACGGGTTACTAACATTTGGTGGTTAATATGTCACTTGTATAAATGTGACTTCATTTCATCAAGTAAATCTTATCTTCCCATACCCTCTCTTAAGTTTTACCATACAATCAACATACATTAACTAAATCATTATTCGAATGTTTGTAAGACAAACAATGCTTGCACTGCGTAGGGCTTTGTTAATCTGCCTCATAACCTTTGTAAAGGTTTAGCTCCTAAGCCATATTCTTAATTTCCTGGATTCCACCTTCGTGAACCCCCAAATATGAATCTCCTTCGTTATTGAACATCCATCCAGGTTGAGTTGCATTCACAATGCCCCATCATGTGTCTTATGTCTTTCTTAAAGGTAAAATTCCCAAAAAAATTCCCAAACTATATGAGCAATCATCCATACTAAGATGTATCTACACTAGATTCCTTCCTTGTCTACTAGGTGTGGGCCTCTTTTCTCATGGAAACATCTATTTCTACTATAACTGTTCTTAATAAGGTATGACGGTAAGACTTCTTTACTATATACAAAAAAAAAACCGTAAATGCAAGGATGAAACGTCGAAATGGTAATATCCCAACTACCAAGCCACCTAGGTACATAGCATAGTTAGGGTGCTTTTTAAGTTCTTTGGGATGATAACATGGACATAGATTTTATTCATATTGATTTGAACATTATAAACACTTTTATCCATGTCAATTTTACATTTTACATCCGCTAAAATAAACACTGGGAATAATGTAACTTATAACATGTTTCCAAAGCATCACATTCCAAATGAAATGCTTTTCTGATCCCACTGCCCTAGAAGTGTAAGAAGTACATACTGTTTCTTACCAAGCTTTTGTAGGTCTCTTCTACTGTCCTATTTCCCACCGAAGTTGATGTGAGTTATTCTTATTTGAGCAATAAGAATCTTTGCTCTCCACGGAATGCTAGCTCCAATGTACTCTTTTGTTGAAGGACACAAGTGGGGTTGAATTCCTGAACATAATAATTCTTCTTTCTACCCAACTCTTTTCCCATACACCCTTACGGAACTTCTCCAGCACAAAATTCTTTAACTCTTTGCTATTTGTGGGACATGCATTAAGGTAAATATTCCATTTTATTTATATATATATATATATTTTTAGACTTTAAAAGTATGACTTTCAATTCTTGGACAACGCTACATATGAGAAATGCAGATTAAGTCAAAACAAATTGAATTTAAAAGATAACTTGCAGATCACAATAAAGCTTAACCTACAACATGTTTGAAGAACATCATGGTACTTAAACTAGTAACAACTTCCACATGTTTGCACGCCTTAGGTGAAGCCAAGTACCCTTATAAGGACTTTTCTTAGTGATCTATATATAAATTATTAAGTACCTAACAAACTAAAATAAAATATTCTGCACATAATTGTCCCTAAACTCAAATGCTCATATGCGTGAGTCTTCAATTTAGCCTGAGTGTCAGCCCATATGGAATACAAATCTAACAAGTAAACCCCTAAAAATGTATATATTCCTAACCTTTCGATTTATGTATATATTTCCTATATTCATATATTTTCTTTTGAAAGTATCACTTTGCTATCGCTGACACTACTAAGCATAAAGGAAGAATGGTTTGTAAGTTTTCCTTGAAATATTAGCACCCTACTCATATGAATCCCCGAGGATTTCTTTTTGAGTTGACTTAAGATAAAGAACTTATTATTATTTATTTATTTATTTATTATTATTATTATTATATTTTTTTTGGATTAATTTCTGATCGTCCATATGTATTGTTTTATCCTCATTCAAATTATGTACAACTAGACAAGATATTAAATACAATATTAAAACGCTATGGATTGCCTGCCTCACTGATTAGACGGCAGAGGTAACCTTGTTTTGGACCCTGCTCTAAGGTCTTATGGAAAGATTACTAGACTATGAAAATTTGATTCGAAGACTTTAGAGCGATGAAGTTACTCACATATTTTTACACAAAAGAGTTATTATAAAGTAGGCATATATTTAATTATATTCTTTGTTTTAGCTCAAGTCTACTCTTCGTAAGAAAGCAATGAGGATTTTCTTTCCTCCATAGAACAGAGCTGAGCATCTCCCTTAATTCAGACCTGGGTTGGACGATAATCCTTGTGAAGCAAGACAAGCACTTCTCGAAAATTAGGACCTGGGTTGGACATAATTTCCTGTGGATAATCTACAACCCCAAGGTTGATTAGATCTATGATTATGGGCACCTGAATTCTATATGCAATTATAAACGGTTGAATTAATGCGAATTACAGTGAGACAATGCTCATTCAAGATCACCCACTATTGGAGCAGATCACCCAAGTTTCGACGGAAAATATGCTGAATTGATTTCGCGTAAATCTGGACCAAATTATAAAAAAAAACGACTCTAAGTGTAGATCTCAAGGCATAATTGATTACCTTTTAATCACCTCACGGACACACACGAAATTTGAGCAAGGACTTTGGACTCTCTATTATATTACTGACATGACTTATGAGAGTGACTTTCCATTATATTTAGACTTTCTAATTGCATAAACTGTCGCAGCCTCTTAAACATTATTTTTTTCTAATATTTATTTATATCACTGTGACTGCTGAAAAGTTTAAACATAGTCGCTTAAGAGACCCTGCTTTGTCGTGCCGCCATGATTTGTTTTTTTTGTTTTTTGTTATTTATTATATATTCTGTGTGACCACACACCATTGCGACGTCTGCTCATTCGTATCTTATCGTCTTATAATCTCTGCGCGGTGGGATAAAGTGGTGCCACCTAGCAGTCGGTGAAACCGATAGGATTTTGTTATTGATTGCATTGGCCGATGTGATAACTGTGACAATCCCAATCTTGACCAAATGCAGAAAGAGTTATTTCCAGTAGTTTATATCCAACTGTGATTCACTTATTTTATGATCTTATCTTATAGCCACGAAGAAACACAGAGAAGCAACGACGCGCAGGATTTTCGACGTTGACAAGTCTTCACACCCATGTTGACCAATTCCAAGCTTGCAGTGGCAACGCCGGTGACAACCACGGAGCCACGACCTCCTCAATCCGGAGGTCAGAGTAACTTGGCGAATTTGTCCGTATATTCCAGAGGAACTGCCAAGGTGGGAAAGAAGCGATCTAGGGCTTCCAGGAGAGCGCCGACGACGCTGCTGAATATTGACATTTCGAATCTCAGGGCTATGGTGCAGCGTTTCACCGGTATTCCTGAAACCCCCTTCGGATATTCCTCCGCGAACCCTAATTTCTCTCCACATGTAACCCAACAGGGTTGGCAGCTATTGGGGAGAGATTGATCAGCTACAGAACGATGAGCCTCTTGCGGGCTCTGTCGAATGCCATGGTTAATGAGGTAATCTGCATTACAACTGAGTAGAATTTGAGAGTGGCGTTCCTGGATCAAATCCCACTGAGTTACCTCATCTATCAGACATTTCTCAGTTGTAAAGTTGAGGGAAATCTCCACCTTGACGGACGCTATGGCCACCTAGTAAGAGATTATACGTTGAGATCTCTGTAATTATTCTAATGATCTAGTTTTGTATCCTTATTTCATTCAATCTCCCGAGAAAATAAAAAATAAAAACCCGAAAACGCAATGAGGAGTTAGGGCCGTTGACGGTGACGCAGAAAATTTTGCTCGCCCGGGTTCAAATCCTATTAAAATTTAAGAGCTGAGGAGAAAGAAGAAGGCTTCAACATAGAGAGAAGTCAAGCGTCATTGTCGTTGTGGGGAGAAATTTACCTGTGCAAGCTTAAATTTAACTGTCGTTCATGGAGATATTCCAACACCCTAATTGTTATGGCCATTGCTTCTGTGACACATGCTGGGCAGGTTACATCCATACATCAAGACAACCCACAGACCTGTCGATGTCGATGTCGAATCAGCAGCACAGGTAGAGGCAACCACCCATATATATATATATATATATATATATATATATATATGTTGTTTAACCGGAATTCATTCAACAAAGTCATAAGTACACCCTATTGAGGTGCCGTTAGAATCACTGAAAGGTACCAATAAGAAATTCAAAGCAAAGATATGCCCATCAATTACCCCTTCACTGCATATTTTGTGTCCTGGAAACCAATTCATTGGCATATAAGCAGTTCTCAAAACCAACCCAATCCCATTGACAGGAAACTAATTAGCCATAACTAAGTCCTTAACCTACACCAAATCGCTAAAGTTTTGGCTATTTTCCCCATTTTGTGCAGAGCCAGCCTCCAAGTGGCACACAATATGTTGACAACCCACACCAAAATAGCCAAAAACGTGGCTGTTATCCCATTTTTTTTTTTTTTTTGTGAGCGACTGCAGAATGAGAATATAATCTGTCCACACACACATAAGTGCAGATGCCCAACGTTGACCCCTCTCAAATTTTATTTTATTTTATTTTAAAGGAGTTATATTCCAGAGGAAGTCTATAGAACATGTTGGAGATTGGAGATTCGATATCAGTAAATACTTATTTGATAAAACAAGGCACTAGCAAGAAATCTCAGTAAAATAAAATAAAAACCACTCTGACTGGGCAATACAAGCTTGGAAACCCCCTGGGTTTAAACGTTGTCCTAGTAATCTTGTGCCCTCGTTTAATTGTGCAAGAATTTATATGTGAGGTTGTGTTTCCATCCGCATACAATTTCCATCTAAAAATGGTTTATATTTGGAAACATAACCACCAACATTTATGCATATAAGGGACACAATTCTAACGCAGGCGTAGCATATTTAATGCAATAATTAAGCTCTTGAAAATTTATACACGAATAGATTACTGCATCGACCTTACTATTTTATATATCAGATATACCTAGATATTCAATTATACCATCAGACTGAATATTTACCCAATAAATTCTGATTTATGTTGCCAGGAAACGTGGGTGCGGGTGCGGGTGCGGGTGCGGGGACGGGGACGACATTTTTTGAAACAGGGTGCGTGGGTTCGTCTGGGTATTTTTATATTAATATATATTATAAATTATAAATTATAATTTATATATCATATATAATACTATATTTTATAAATTAAATTTATAAATTATAAATTTAATGACACTAATAATTTATAAACTTTAAAGTTTAGAGTTTAAACTTTAAAGATTTAAACATGCACATCATTCAAGAATCAACAATGAACATTCAAGTTTCAACATTCACATGTGACATTTGCCATTGAAATTTCAAAATTAAAATTTGCTTCATTTATTGTTTCTCATTGTTGATATGAACTCTGATCACAAAATTTTGTTCTTGCAACTTATAAACCATTTAAAAATTACCCAAATCATCATTATTTCCAAAAAAATAAAAATAAATAAATTAGAGTGAAATTTTACCTTAGCAGAAAAATACTCACTAGAAAAGTTGATTGTATTCACTTATTAATTCACTCCGTCCTTTACACCGACTCCACTCAGCACCATATTCTATAGGTTATTCAAAACGTTCTGAAAATTTTCATTATCTCCATAATTTAGGAAAAGTAAAAGATCTAAAAAAGACATACTTTCCAGTAGTTTCAGAGTTTTCAAGATTCTACGTCTTTCCAAAAATTTCAACTCCTAAAGCATAAAGAAACTATATACTATTAAATTTACAAGATATTTTCCTAACACCGCATCCAATTTCTAACTTAAACAAACAAAAATATAATTTTAAATATGTTTTTTCCATGCATCCTCTTATTCTCTCCCAATCCCTTTCACATGTATACTATCTCACCTCATTTTCGTGTTTTGCACTCGACATAATTAATGTCAGGGCCCAAAATTTCACATTTTTCTGACAATCATACCTCTATCCCTCCCATAAGTATACTTACCTCACTTGGCATTTTGCATCCTGCACCCAAGTGATCTCAGGACCCAGAATCTCACTTCTTTCTGACCATTGTACTCTCTTTATGGACCCCTTAATTATCTCGTTTTCTGGAACATTAAACACATATATATTACTTAACCTCTTTCAGACTATTATTTCTTCCAGATCATATCATGTCTCGACTATCTTAAACTTAATTTTTTATATTAACTCCATAAGTCAATAAGAAAATGATCTGCTCGTGAAAGGTGCTATCATTTCTATTTGAAGGTAGGTCTTGAAATTAGATTTTTTTAATAATAACTTATAAATTATTTATGGAGCAGAGCAATATATTTTAACTTTTAAAAAAATCAAAATAGTTCGATTTTAATTTTTATTTATTGTTTGAACTTTGAATCATGAATGTTTTAAAATTTAGAAAAAAAATAAAAATAAAAATAGTTTTTATAATTTATTTTATTAAATTATAATTTATTTTTAATATTTATTAAAATTTAATTAAATTTTTTAATTTTTAATCATTTAAAAAAATTTAAATATTTGAAAAAATTGTTCATGAAGAACCCTGAAGAACTCGAAATTCGGGTTCTAAGTACCCAAACGATGGGTTCTTCATACCAAAAGAACCCAAGAACCCGATTTTTTTTTTTTGAAGAACTCGGTTCTTCTGAGAAGAACTCGGTTCGTTTGGGTTCTTCTGAGAAGAACCAGTACCCGAATCCGTACTTGGGTGCGGGAACCCGGTGCGGGTTCGGGAACCCCACCCCCTGGTGCGGGAACCCGTGCAACGTAGATTCTGATATATTAACACCAGTGCAGGGACTATTAGAATTACGGATTCACAAGGCCTAAGAAATTCATTCATTCCCCCCATTCCCTCAAAATTTAATTTCATGAATACACAGTATTCAAACAGAGAATGTAACCCCAATTTACTTATTTCATAAAATTTTCACGCAACAGTTAGAAATTTTACACAATGTGTAGGGCCTATAAGGTCAAAAGGGTTTGAAACTACCTCTGATACCATGTGTAAGAACCTTAAACTTTAAATTTCGGAATGCAAACATCATTGATAAAATTTGACAAATGTGAAGCCCTTAATTTTCAAGATTTACAATCATTCACAGAATTCATACTACGCAATTCAGAGTGGGATTTTTGAAGCAGAATATATACATCAATTGACAATTTAATACTTACCTGGAACCGTGTTTGGAGATGTTCTTGATTTGCCATGGCTCCAGCTTCTGTCACCAAACCGCCGTTTTCCTCCCAGCCTATCTGAGGTCAACCTCTCTGGTCCCCAGATCCAGAAGACAAGTCTTCTGGTCTCCGTGCCCAAAACTCCAATAACAATCGAGAGCATTCCATAACTTTGTTAGAACTCTCGAGCTCACTGCATATGTCCCATGCAGTTTAGAACTCCTCTAACAGCATCCGGGTTAGTTTACCCATTCACTACCCATGCTCATCAAGTTTACCCCTTTTCCCTTTTGATACACAAACTCCATTCTTGATATTTATTAGAATATGATCTTTTAATAAATATCTTAAAAATATTATATTTTAATATATATCTCAGATTTATTAAAATATCTTAAAATATCATATTTTAATAAATATCTTAGATTTATTAAAATATTATAGTCATTAATGTAGATATTATAGGCATTTATGGGGATATTGACCTATTGACCAAGTCATTTATGGAGATATTGACTTTACTTAATTATTTTAAGATTTATTTATTTATTTTGAATAATGCTCTACCACGCATACTCATATAAGAGTGGTACATGCGTTCAGTCTCTAGCTTGATGTTCCATCATATCTCGGTGAGATAAATGCATTACGATATTCAGTTCGTTACTCTAACTTTGTTAGTTTCCATACTAGTAGGTATATATACTAGTGCAGTACACGTGATACATGCATATGTAGCTATCATATGCAGGTCTCATATGCATGCTAATATTTCTAAGTTCCATATAATTCGAGTTGGGTTGTTACAAAAATCCTAACTTGATATAGTTGTTGATATCTAAGGTTTTAGTCTTGATGATAGAATCTAGGGTTTGTGACAAAACACTAGCTAAGGTTGCTATAGAAAGTTTGGAGCATGAAAGGTGTAACCCTTGTGAATTGTGAACCTAACTAGCCTTAGGTTTTGGATATCTGAAGTCTGATTTATTATGCTCCCATTGTGATGACATGCTAATCCTATATTGATAAAGTTGTCTTCATGCTCCTATATATTTGTGCTTCGTTGTACTTGTTGATAAGATTTGCAGGTACATAGTCTTCAAGATGTCGAAGATGTTTACTTGATAATGACTCGATGATATGTTGAGCATGATGGAAAGAGGGAGCTGTAAGAATTCCGTCAACAATGAAGTTTATATTGATGTTGTTACCATATGAAGGTCTTGAAAGAATGAAGTTTTGAAAGGTTGAAGTTCTCTTATGATATGATGATACGAAAGAAAGATCATGTGTGGTTGGAAGAATGAAGTTTTGAAAGGTTGAAGTTCTCTTATGATATGATGATACGAAAGAAAGATCATGTGTGGTTGGAAGAATGAAGTTGTTGATGAACATGTCGACTAGATGAGAAGAAGCTTGGATAACGGAAAGTGTATATCTCCCCAGTTGAGAGGGAGGACATATTGTGAAAACTATAGTGAAAACCTGGAATAAAAATAAGATCAAAGAATGGCTAAAGCATTACAAATGGATATTTTGTGATTGATGAAGTTGTGAATAAGAATTGGGTGTTTTGGAAAGTGCTGAGGTTGAGTTTGGTGCTACTAGAGAAGTTGAAGAAGGAAGCTTCCATCAAAATGTGTTTGGATATTTGATAACCTAAGCAATGTCAAAATAGTTAAAGACCTTTGAGTTTCATGCTAGCATACAAAAACATATACATTGGAAGTTTGATATTGGCTGGGGTCTAGAAGCTACTGGATATTGTAATGGTTGAACAGGTAGCTGATATGTGGATTTCTCACTCTGAAGTTTTGACTATATTTGACAAGCATGCTTGGATTGATGATTAAGACGGAAAGATGAAGTACCATGAAATTGATTGTATGTTGGTACTTGGGAGGACATCTTTGTTGACTGTTGATGCTGTTTGGATCCTATTGAGGGAGGGTATCATTGGTCTTATGGAGCTCTGACCTTGGAGATGATACCTTAGATAACACCTTAGTGTCTTAGATCCTTGCATGAGTGTATGACAATAGTATCGTAACACTTGGATCTTTGCTGTGTTGGGAGGATACCTTAGCTGTGAGGGTATCCCTAGCATTGCATATGTTGTTCTATTCTTCTTAAGGACATTTCAAATTGAGGTCAACCTTGTATCGATTGAACAATTATGAATACCTTCCTAGTAACGAGGGAATGTTGAGAAATGTAATTGGTATCGATCTTCCTAATTGTATTTGAGTCATGAGATAAAGTATTTGTGAAAAGAAAGTAAAGAGGTTTTATAGTTAAAATAAAAATCATTTAAAGCACGTGTTTCATGCTTTATTTATTATTTTTTTAGGTCTTTGCACCAATTGTGTGTTTCTAGAGTTGTGTCTTATGTCAAAGTCATCAACATCATGATATCTGACCCTGCTCAGGCTTATTGTGTAAAAGATTTTTTTTTTTAATGTAAGAATGTCATATAAATCTCCTTCACCAAGTTGGCCTCATTGGAAGTTGATTCAAACACTACATATGTCCATGCATTCGATCTTGTGGCATACAATCACTCATGATTCAAATTTGCAACTTTTAAATGATGACTAGAACCGCGAAAGAGTGAATGAGAGGGTATTTTTCATGAAGAAGGAAACTAGAATCTAAGCGAGCGAGGGAGGACCTTTCTGTCAAGCCATAGGAATCAAATTTTTGTCAATCCCGTCAAAGGTGCAAGCAGTCCTGAAAAAGAGATACAATGCCGAAGTACAGAGGTTTCAAAGGTGCGAAAATTGCAGAAGTACAACACTGAAGTATAGAGGTTTCAGAGGTGTGGAAATTGCAGAAGCATAGGGCCGAAGTATAGAAGTTGACTTGTGTAAGTTCTTGATGATCTTAACTAGAGTTTGATTTGGAGGCTGACTTGGTGGATTGGAGGAAATCATTGAGTTGAGTCAAAGGTGTCGGTTGTCTCATTTGATTTAGTTCTCGAAGAAGAGAAGAAAATTTGGTGTGTTTTCCTCTAAGAGAGGGGTTTTTCCTTGATTGATGTTAGTTTTTGTAGCATCAGAGGTGTTCCAGTCTCAAAACTCTGTAGAGAGACTAAAACATAGGAGTTGTCCATAACCCAAAGATTGTTTCTAGAAATTCCACCTATAAGTGTCTCAATTAGATTGTTAGCCTATTTTTAAATATTTCCTAAGTCTAAACTTAGGAAAAGAGGTTAATTAATCAGTATTAATTGAGAAAAGTGAGAATTATTTAGAAACTCACACAGATCGACAAGGATATAATCTCAACACTTGATTATGTTTTAATCTTGGTCGTTGGAGTCCCAACTAGAGATTATAAGAGGAGGTCGATGGGTAGATAGAGAACAAACACTTAAGATTGATTTCCTTGGGTAGTTCGATCCTCTAGAGAGCGAAAACAATTGCCGAAAGAGTTCAAGTCAGAGAAGGAAGCATAGACAAATAGGGGCCGGGACAGTGAGTCTGAAGGAAGAGATTCTAGTTTCGGAGAGTAGCTTGTAGAGAGGTTGACATAGGGGTTGCGAAAAAGTCCCTAAAGGCAATTCGATTTTGCTGGAGAGAAGCTGAGTTTCAGTTCTAGAGTCCGGATAGGTTTTCCAAAGAGCCGGAGAGACAGTTTCTAAGTTGGCAACATACAAGACGGCTTGAGTAGTAACTGTTTCAGGCAGATCATGGAAGGGATTGCATTAGGTTGACACATGCCTATGCATAGTTGATTGGACGACTCACTTGGAGCTGGCTGTCAAAGCCCAGATT
Source organism: Pinus albicaulis (assembly GCA_034641835.2). NCBI lineage: Eukaryota > Viridiplantae > Streptophyta > Pinopsida > Pinales > Pinaceae > Pinus > Pinus albicaulis. The sequence goes on along the minus strand of CM076572.1, from coordinate 829,558,453 downwards.
GCTTGTGGGGTGGGGAAAATTCCTTACTAGATTTTTGCCAGTATTTTTCTCTGTAGGATTGCCAGTTGTACTAAAAATTTGTCATTGCTGCTTAGTAAAAAAAATGCTCAGCTGCTGCACCGGTTTTCCCAGGTTGGGTCTTTTCGAGGACTTTTGTCCAAAAATTGTTATGTCAAATTTTTTGTGTGTGCCAGTAGTTTCTCATATTCCAGTTTATCGTCCACAACAATTTTTTTGTTTGTGAAGATTGTAATGTGATTAATTCGTTGTTGCTGTAGCATAAACTTTTAATTTAGTTTATAGTTAGAAGAATTAATTCCAGTTGTTGCAATAGCATTTTAGTGGTGAAATTTTCACATGGTATCAAAGCAATTTTTATCAGACAGGAAACTCAAAAGTGTTGATTTTTGTAGCATTAGAAAGTGATCTAAGTCTCAAATTTGGTGAGGAGGCTTCGACACCAGTATTCAATAGAACCCAGAAACCGTTTGTGGAAATTCCACTCGGTTCATGTTTTATTAAAATAATTAAATATTTTAATGGAGACCCTAAGTCTAAACTTAGAGAAATCAGATAATTAATGGGTATTGTTGACCACTCTTTGTCAACGACCCCATAGCAATACGTCCTTTTTTTTTCGCAAAAGGGATCTATCATGTTCGAGTGTTCATGCCATTCAGATTTCATCATTCAGTCGATAGTTTTGTAAATGATTTAAACCCATTGTACATATCTATAATGTAAATGATCTTAGTAAGACCATCATGTATGTAACAACCTAGGTAAACCTACTATTTTGGTGATGATTTCTATCCTAGGAGGTTTTTCGTCTCACTATTTCATATGTGTCTCTAGACACAAATGATTGACAAAGTTTTTCCCCTCCAACCTCATCCCAAAGCTAGAATGGATTTTGTCGTCAAGATATTAAGTGAGTCTTAGTGTTTTTATTGAGCTTTTGTAAAAGTAATCTGGGAATGATCCTAGCTAATTGATTAGATCATTTTATTACAGATTGCTGGGTCTACTAGGTCATTTTTTTGAGTCGCAGAATTGGGTAGATTATTGAGGCTCTGTTTCAAACGAGTGTTCCCCTCATGGGTTTAATGTATTATTCTTATGTAAAGAGGGTTGAAAATAATTAATCCCCTCACGAGTCAATCAATTAAAATTTCTGGCCAAATTAAATCAAAAAATCCTAAACTAGAAATTCAATTAATTTTATGTTCTAGGTCAAATTTAAATTCTTCAAATGCAAAATTCATGGGTCTCTAAAAAATAATTTTTTAAAAGGTTCCAGGCCAAGGGAATATTGAAAATTCTAAGAAATTTTGGACTCTTGGGCGTTGATAGTTAAGTCAAAGTCAATTTTTGAGGTAATTAATTCAAAATTATTATTTTTGAGTTAAATAAAAGGGAATTAATTGAAAAATTCGAAATTCCTCAAAAAATAATAATTTCGATGAACGAGATTAAAAGATAATCAAATCTTTTTGGACGGCCGAGATTTCTTTGACGAGGATCAAGCGAACAACCATTGGAGATTTTACCTATAAATTAGAGGTCAGTGTCAGTCTTTTAATGATCTGATCTTTTGACTGCGTACTAGCTCTTGAAGCTCTCCTGGACTACCTTTCTGGAATAATACAAATGAAGTCTCTGGGGTTTTATTTGATGGTCGTGTTCCTCTTTGGCATTTTATGGTAAACTTGTTCTTTATATTCTGCTGGTAATTATTTCAATGAATTGTTGATTAATAGCTCTTGTAGAGTAATCTATTGCACATGTATCTTGCTTAGGTTACTGGATTTAGGGTCAGAATTTAATTGGATTGAGTTAGCAGATATCTCCAACTACTGAAAATTTCATTTTTATCTTATAACAATTTAACTTTATAATTGGGTGTTTGGGGAAGTTCTTGGTTGGACCAACTGACTCCCAAAGAAATAAGATTTGAAGAGCCCTCCGGATCTAATTCCCCAAGCTTATCTTAAGTTTGCTTTTTGTAGGGTTTTTCTAGGGCTTGTGCCTAAATAAAAAAATTATCTTAACTTTTATTGAATTAAAGTTAGACCTGGCTAGTAAGAGCCATAAATCTTCAGATTTGGGAGTGAAGTCGGAGTTGCATTTCTCGGATCTGAGAGATCCGCAACCATTGTGCGTAGATTTGTAAATACATCGTATAGATTTGTATTTTTAATTGTGTAAATATTTAGAATTTTTTTAGTTTTACTAATTTCTATCTCGGGGTTTCAATTTTAGATTTTGTATATCTGTTGGGTTTCTGGGTTTTGGTTTCTGGTTATGTGCAGGTGATATCTGAGGGTTTTCAAAGGAAATTCCAAGATCCGAGTAAGATGTAGGCCCTGGAGGGTAATATCTTGTCTCTAAATATAAATTTGTTGCAGGAGCGTTCAATAAAATTTTGGATCTGGGGTTATTTTTTGGAGAAATTTTTGGGTTAAATAGAGATAAAATTTTAATGAAAATTTCTTCATTTTCTAGGCATGATAGAAATCAATTTTTTATTTTTGATTTTCGACCAACCCAGAAAACCTGCATTTTTCTAGGTCCTTTTTGCTGCATTTGTGGCTCCTTGCTGTGTTATCTTAACTGCCTTAACGCTGCTTAACCTCTGCGAAATGTTGCCTCCTTTTTTTTTTTTAATTCGCTTTCCTTCTTGGCTGCGAGTATTATCCACAACTCTCTCTGCTGCTATTTCGTTTCCATCTCTTGCTTTAACGTGATGCCATCCTGACTGCGTCCTTTCGAGCTCCTCGCAACCCTGATCGCGTGCTTTCCACTGTTTTTCTCATCTACGTGAGCTCCAGCTCCCTCGTGTGGCTCTTCCCCTCGTGTGGCTTTTCCCCCCTCTTTGCTGCGTACACACCTCCCTCTCCCTTCGTATCCTTTCCCTCGACCCTTTCCGTCTTCACGTTGCCATTTTCTGAGTTATTTCCCTTCATCCGCTATTGCAACCTCCATTCCCTCATTCCTGGAGCGTGTTCCCTCTCCTCCCCGGATCCGTTGCCTTCCCGCTGCCGGCTCCATCTTTCCCTTACGTTGTCTGCTGTCCCTCCTCCTTTAACCTAACACATATAACAAATAAAACACACAACATGAGACTTTGATTTTATAAGATTTGATTTAATTCTTTTTTAGTTCGACTTTTGTTTTATTACATTTTTTAACTTTTCACATTTAAAAAAATTTAAAAAACTTTAACTTTTAATTTTTTAATTTGTACATCATTCAAAATAAAAAAATTCATTAATGTTTTAACCTAAGTCACCTGACACGGGGACATGGGACACAATGGACACACTGATTCTCCTGTCGGATTCAGGACACGGTGACCCCTGGAACAAGACACGTCCGGACACGTTATATATATATAGTCACCTGACACGGGGACATGGGACACAATGGACACACTGATTCTCATGTCGGATTCGGGACACGGTGACCCCTGGAACAAGACAGGTCTGGACACATTATATATATATATATATATATATATATATATTTATATATGTATATGTATGTATTAAAAATTAGATATTTCTTACACAAATTCATACAAATTCATTGATTCAAACATAGATCTTCATCTAGATGTAAGTTTTACAAAGATTTAAGATACATGATACATTGATACACATGGGGCCACGTGTCCCGATTACAGTGAATATTTTTCTTCTGCTTAATGACGTGCAATTGATATTCTAGTAACTCCACCTCTGTCTATGTTTAAAAGACTAATAGTACTCTATTCAGAGGGTCTATTTTTCTCATTGAAAATAGAGACAACTGAATGTACTTTTGCAGGTGCAGATTCTCAAAGTGACGCACCCCATGTGTGAGTGAGGTGTTGTATAGGTTGTGACTTTGTTTTTCGTTCACACATTTCACTGATGCGAGTTTGAAATTTTTTTGTTGTAGATTTGTTAATGCATCTAGAGCATTTTTGTTCCCTGTTTATGGCCAAGCAGAGTTGCCTCAAGCATGCACAAAGTGAGAAATGAGAGGCCAAATACAAAGACATGGATGCACAAAGTGAGAAATGAGAGGCCAAACGGACTTTTTAAAAGCTGTGGAGGGCTTTTCTCCACCGATCGTGTCTGCCGAATTGGGACACGATCGCGCCCTGTATGGACATGATCAGTCATGATCCTTTGGACACGAATTTGGAAGAATCGTGTCCGATTCGCTAGATTCAGGACACGATGGCCCATACCAGCGAATCCGGTTTCTTAGGTTTTAACATTAGCCAATTTTTATTTTTATTTTTATTTTTATTCTTTTAATTTTTTGTTGTATCTAAAATGTGGAAAATGCTTTTTTTTTTAGGTTTATCTTTTTAAGATTGGGATTTTGAGCCATTTAAATTTTAGGTTTGACAAGATATTTAATTGTGGAGAAATTCTATGGTTGACATGATTTAAATTTTTGATATCCTAATTTTGACTATAGAGAAAATCAATTTTTTTATTGGATTCACATTATTTTTAGAATATCGTTTAATCCCTAAATTGCTTGACGAAGTGTTTATTTAGCATCGAAATTTCATGGTATGTCTTGATGAATGATTACTGAGATTTAAGTGCTAATTACTTTCTTATGCTTCAGTTAAGTTTGATGATCATTGGCATCTGAATTTTTAAACATTTTCTATCGATTAAAATCGTCTATTGTTTAATTAACTCTTGTTTCTTTACTTGAATTTGGATATTTATTGAATATTAATGTTTCGAAAACCTTCAAGTAATTGTGATCGATATGTTTTCAGAGCTTTATTGTGGATATGTTGTATATCTTTTAGTTGAGTAATTTTTGGCATCTTCATAATTGGCACTCTCGCTTGAGTGCTTAGTGGTTGAATCAGGTAATTTGTAATCTAAGTGTTTTGAGCTTTTAACATCACCTCTCATCTTCGAAGCTTGCTTCATCTCGATCCGTATGCTAATCATTCTCCTTGCATTCTGCATTCTAAGTTGACACTGCTTATAGGGTAGTTATTCATCCAAGTGAGAGTTTCTCATCAAGTACTTGGTCCTAAATTCTTAGCAAGATAGTTGACTCCATAAGGCAATGGTATCAATCATTCAAATTTTAATCGAATCATTTAATCTTGCTAGATATTTTACAAGTATTAGGTCGTTTATTTGTGTCTCTCGAACTGGTTGGTTCCCAACTAGTTCTCCTTCATTATATTTCTGTAGGGTCTACTCTCCTTGGTCTGCTATAAGGTGACAACTTAAACAGAGAGATTGGGGATCATGGTGACAACCCCCGATCTGAGCCGTTGTCACGGTGCCTAGACATTTTGTGTGACAACAGGTATTAATAAAACAAAGTGTGAATCTTCTAGAGAATGAAGGTCAAGTCAAGTTTTAATCTTAGCCATTGATTAGACTTCTAATATGGGCCGTTGATTCATCCATGAGAAGATTATAAAAGAAGGCTTGAGGGTCATTTGGAAAGCATGTCGGGCAAACATTCAACAACTCGAGGTAAGTCGATTATGAAGGAAGATAATTCTATTTCAGAGGGAGATTTGTAGGGCAAAGGAAGCAGAGGGCATCGACGGTGTCAGGGCTCAAGGAAAGAAGAACACAGAAGGGAAGAGAGGCATCACTTAGGAGCAACGCAGAGGCCTCACATAGTAGTGATGTAGTCTCACGCTAGCTCTACGCAGAGAGGTACGCAGAAGTGACGTAGAGTGACTCAGGGAGAGCCAGTGAGTCCCTCAAGTCTCAAAAGTTTTCCGGAAGTCCGGAGAAGAATTATCTCAGGTGTATCTCAAGAAGTTTCTCAGTTGTTTTCTGCCAGTCTTTTCTTGTAAAGAATTCTTGCTGGCGATTAATATATAAACCCTCATCTACTTTATCAATTTTCCCACATTGGATTTTTCCGAGGGCATTTGAACAAAAATAACTATGTCGTTGTGATTGGTTCTTGTGCTTGCATTTTACTTTTCTTTTCTCTATATGTACTTGACTGATAACTGCAATAGTGTTTATTTCGAAATTTACTGTAAGGGTTTTGTAAATAAATTTTTGTGGAAATAAGTAGGAGAAATAAATCTATAACTGCAGTAGAAATTCATTTTAGAATTGAATTTTTCACATGGTATCAGAGCTGAGTTGAGTAACAGGATTGGAGACTCTGCAATGGAACAAATCTAGAAGTTGTTGCAACAACAACTCGAAAGGGTTCACGTAGGTCTCCAGAGAAAAGGAAAAGCATGGAAGAACAGAGGGATCATGACATCTCTGTATTGGCCTGTAGACTGGAAGGAGAATTTGCTTGCTTATCAAGCTCTGCTTCTCTAGAAGTCTGGTATATTGATAGTGGAGCTTTTGCACATATGACGAGAGTACGAGAATGGTTCTCAAGCTACTAGGAAGAGAAGATGAATTTTCAGATCACCATGGAAAATAAGGCGAAGTGTACCCCAGTTGGGAAAGGTACTGTAGTGTTTCAAATTGAAGCTGGAAATAAGCTTCAAGCCACCAATGTGCTACATGTGCCTACTTTGGGGATGAACTTACTCTAAGTGTCTCAGCTACAAAACAAGGGCTATGGCGTCTACGTCATTGGCAAAACAATATATGTCAAACACCTGAGTTGGAAGAAGAAGGCACAAATCAGAGTCAGGAGCAATAAACTGTATAAGTTACAGCTTGAATCTCCAATGGCATTGATAGGCAGCAGTGATGAGAATGATTTGAATGAACTATGGCACAAGAGAATGGGGCACTTACACCACGGGGCTTAGAGAATTCTCAAGAAGACTGTCACAGGAGTTCCATATTTTAGCACCAAACGAGATGACGTTTGCAGAGGGTGCATACTAGAGAAGTACGCCAAGGCATCCTACCCCAGGAGCGGAAATAGGGCTAAGAGTATGTTGGGACTGATACACTCAGACATCTGCGGACCAATGTCCACTAGAGCTCTTAGTGGTGCCTTTTATTTCATCATCTTGATTGATGAACATTCTAAGAAAACTTGGATCTACTTTCTGAAGACCAAGGATGAAGTCTTTGATCGATTCAAGGAGTTTAAAGCTCTGGTTGAGAATCTTACAAGAATGTGGATAAAGATACTGCAACAGATAATGGTGGAGAATACATTGATAAATACTTTACAGAATTTGCGCAAGGGAAGGCATCAGAAGAATGTGGACTGCTCCATATAATCCAGAGCAGAATGGAGTTCCAGAAAGGAAGAATAAAACTAATGTGGAGGCTGCAAGGGCACTGGTGTATGATCAAGACATGCCCAAATTTCTGTGGCTGAAGCTTGTAACACAACTGTATATGTTCGGAATAGAATTCCTCACAATGCATTAGGTAAGATCACTCAAGAAGGTCTCTTCACTGGTAGGAAGCCAGAAGTAAGCCACTTCAGGATCTTTGGTAGTGTGGCATACTGACATTTACCCGAAGAGAAGAGGAAGAAATTAGACAAGACTGTGGAAAAGGGATATTTGGTGGGATACAGTGAAAATGCTAAGGCTTACAGAATCTACATTCCTGGCAGCAGGAAGGTTTAGTGCGGCAGGATGTAAAGTTCATGGCGGAAAGAGATTTCAGAAAATCCCAAGAGATGCCTTCAACAACGTAGTTTGAAGATGACTCACTGGTCCAACCACTACGACTAGCAGAGGATAGCCTGAGTGCTTCTCCAAGGCAGAAGGATCAAAGGGATTCATCTCCAAAAGATTTGTAGGAGAGGGAGTAGGTAGAGCCACCCACTACCAGTGGTAGGACAAGCAGGGAATTACGACAAATTTTGAGGGATGCAAAGGAGTTTGTCGGAGCCCCTAGAAATGAGAAGAGGCAGCGCAAACAATTAGACATATACCAAGCCCTTGTAGCCTAGGTTGGGGAACCCTCTAGTTTTCAAGAGGCAACTCATCATCAGGTGTAGGTGGATGGAAGAGTACAGTTCCATCATGACAAATGATGTCTAAGAACTGGTTCGTAGGCCTTAGGACATATCAGTTGTGGGTTCGAGATCGATGTTGAACATCAAATATGCTGCAAATGGCAGCGCAGAAAAATTTAAAGCCAGGTTTGTGGCAAAAGGGTTTGCTCAGAAGGAAGGGTTAGACTATGAAGAGACCTTCGCCCTAGTAGCCAAATATACTTCTATTAGATTCGTGATATCCGTTGCTGCACAGATGGGATGAGAGATTCACCAGATGGACGTCAAGAGTGCATTCATGAATGGGGTGATAGAAGAAGAAGTATATATTGAACAACCAGAGGGATTTGAGACGCATGAGTAGAAGACTCATGTGTGTAGGCTTAAGAAAGCCTTGTATAGACTTAAGCAAGCACTTCGAGCTTGGTATGGTCGAATTGATGGCTACTTGCAAAAGATGGAATTCGTCAAGAGTGACACAGATCCCAATCTCTACTATCTGAGAGTAGGGGATGGGCCTTAGATGCTGGTGCTGTACGTAGATGATCTATTCCTAACAGGATTGTCTAGGCTCATCAAGGACTGCAAGGAGAATTTAGCTGTAGAATTCGACATGAAGGAGCTGGGGCTGATGCATTATTTTCAAGGGTTGGAAGTTTGGCAGCAGAAGGGTGAGATCTTCCTTGGTCAAGGGAGGTATATGCTACACCAATGATCACCAACTGGAAGAAGATTGATATTTTTGAAAATGATGAGGCTGATCCTACCTTGTATAGGAAACTCATAGGGTCCATGATGTATCTGGTTAACACCAGGCTAGACATCCGTTATGCTGTCAACACCCTCAATCAGTTCATGGTGGAACCAAGGTGGGCACATTGGGCAACAACCAAGCATGTTCTCAGATATCTGTAAGAAACAATCGAGCTTGGATTGAGATACACCCCAGGCAATGACATCAGATTGAGTGGGTTCAATAACGCAGATTGGGTTGGAAGCCCAGTAGATCAGAAAAGTACCAGTGGGTGCTGCTTCAATGTTGGATCAGGATTGACTTCCTGGTGCAGCAGGAAACATAAATCCGTATCTTTGAGCTCAGCTGAGGTGGAATATATGGCAGCGAGCACTGCTTCGTGTGAGGCCACATGTCTTAGGAAGCTGCTTGTGAATCTACTCAAGGAAAATATGGAAGCGACCAACATTCTATGTGATAATCAGAGTTGCATTAAGCTCTCTGAAACTCTTGTGTTTCATGATCAGTTGAAGCACATTTGCATCAGGTGTCATTTCATAAGAGACTGTGTCTAGCGAGGAGCTGTACAATTGCAATACACTCCGACAGGAGAATAGGTGGCAGACATTCTCACTAAAGCTCTGGGAAAGACAAAGTTTGTCTACTTCAGAGTGAAGATGGGGATGATCAATAATCCATTTCAGTAACAGAAATGGACAACTGCAAAATTGAGAGGGAGCTGTAGTACAAATGAGGCAGTGTCATGGGCAACAATACAAAAGGTAGCAGGGCAGCAGATGAGGGGCAACAACAACCAAGCATCAACAACGCAGAGGATGCTTCAGGGTCAGAGCAATATGCAACCGACAAATTGCTAGAACACTTTCCTAGCTAGGAGGGAGTGCTGATTTTTGTAGCATCGGAAAGTGATCTAAGTCTCAAATTTGGTGAGGAGGCTTAGACACCAGTATTCTAAAGAGCCCAGAAATCGTTTGTGGAAAGTCTGCTATGTTCATGTTTTATTAAAATAATTAATTATTTTAACGGAGACCCTAAGTCTAAACTTAGGAAATTAAATAATTAATGGTATAAATAAAACAAACTGTGAATCTACTAGAGAACGAACATCAAGTCAAGTTTTAATCTTAGCCATTGCTTACACTTTTAATCTTGGTCGTTGATTCATCAATGAGAAGATTATAAAAGAAGACTTGAGGGTCATTTGGAAAGCATGCTAGGCAAACATTCAACAACCCGGGGGAAGTCGATTCTGAAGAAATAGAATTTGATTTCAAAGGGAGATTTGCAGGGCGGAGGACGCTGAGGGCATCAACATTGTCAGGGATCAAGGAAAGAAGAACGCAGAAGGGCAGAGAGGCAACACTCAGGAGCAGCGCCGAGGCCTCACGCAGTAGTGACGTAGTCTCACGTTGGCTTTGCGTAGAGAGGTATGCAGGAGTGACACAAAGTGACGCAGGGAGGGCCAGTGAGTCCCTCAATTGTTGGAAATTCTCCTGAGGTCCAGAGAAGAATTATCTTAGGTGTATCTCAAGAAGTTTCTCAGTTATTTTTTGCCAGTCTTTTCTTGTAAAGAATTCCTGCCGAAGATTAATATATAAACCCTCATCTGCTGCGTCGGTTTTCCCGTGGAAAATTGTCCAAAAATAACTGTGTCTTTGTGATTGGTTCTTGTGCTTGCATTTTATTGTTCTTTTCTCTATATGTACTTGTGTGATAACTACAGTAGCGTTTATTTTGAAATTTACTGTAAGGGTTTTGTAAATAATTTATTGTGGAAATAAGTAGTAGAAATTCATCTATAACTGTAGTAGAAATTCATTTCAGAATTGAATTTTTCACAAGAAACGAAAGGAGAAATTCGTTGTTCAAGTAATTCCAGCAGGCATAAGGGAAGCTGTAGCTCAGATTTTCGCTAAGTAGATTCCTTGTTTGGGCGAGAAGGTTTTTGTAGCAGCAGAATGAACACTGGGTGGAAGAGGAAGTGCACACATAGAGAGAATTTCTCTTAGAGGTTTTCTAGTCTAGAAATCAAATTTCTAGTTGTAGTTGGCGGTAGCTGCAAGCAGATTTTTTTCACTCCAGAAGGGAGTGTGAATAGCAGATTCAACAACCAAGTAGGGGGAAAGAGGGAGATTTTGTCCAAAATCATAGATGGCCACAACTGAGCTTTAGAGATCAGGATAGGTTGGAGGGAGCCTCCAACTATGTCATCTGGAAGGCTAGGATGTTTTTCTTGCTAGATGAATTTGGCTTGAAATCCTATGCAGATAATGTGGTGGTAGTACTGCAAGATGCAGATCAACTGAAGCTGTACAGGATAGAGATGGCGAAGGCGAAGCAAATGATCTTGGACGAAGTTCGAGACCATATAGTCTCACATATAGCAGACAAAGGAAAGACCACAAAAATGTGGGATGCTCTCGTTTAGTTATATCAATATCCTTTTGAGTAGCGGAAGATGTTCTTGCAAGAGAAGTAGAGGAGCATTTGAATGCAGAAGGGTGAAGGCATAGATCCTTTCCTCAACCAAATTAAGGAGTTCAAGGATCAACTAGCAACTGTCAGGGTAGCGCCTCAACCTACAAAACTTTTGTGTTTGGAACCGAACAATGTCTCAAAGGAGTGGGAAGTCTTTGTCCAAAGTATCTTGGGCCGAGACAACTTGCTTAGGTGGGACATGATGTGGTCGGACCTGCAACAGGAGGAGATGAGGCGAGCTCTAGTAAAGAGCTCCATTAGCGGAAGCAACTGCAAGGGTTTGAAGGGTGAGAGGGAAGAGGAGAATTTGGCCCTTGCATCGAAAGGCCCCAGTCAGGGACATGAGAAGAAGAAGGACCTATTTAAGGTCGAGTGCTTCAGGTGTGGCGAGTTTTGCCACTACCGTACTTAGTATCCTCTCAAGAAGAAGGAAAAGCAAGAGAAGCAGGACCAGACAACAACATTTGTAGAGATAGACAAGTTGTCCTAAAGGATAAAGGAAGACTTTGCCATGTTTTCAACTATACCTCCAGTTGTGAGGTGGGGCGATATGGAGTTATAGTCCTTGAGTTGCGCAGAGGTTGGGAAAGGGCCATTGAGTTGTCATCCTCATGGATCATTACCTTGGTACTGGGTCCCACAATATTCAGTAGCAGGATGGATCAGTGTCCAATGATGCATTCAGTTCTAGAGTGATAATTGCAGACTAGTTGTAGTAAAGTGTTGAGGAGCGCAAATGCAGTGTTGACAACAGAGCAGGAGGATTAGTAGTAGAGTTAGCAACAACACAGATTCTTCAATTGACAGCGTAGAGGCTACTAGCATCCAAATGCTCAGGAGATAAATGCAGCACAAAGACATAGTTCATTCAATATTTTGGATGATTCTCAGTTGCAGTAGTTGTAGTAGCAACAACAACAGTTGAGAGGGAGTTGCAGTACAGATGTAGAGTTGGAAGCAATATAATACTATCAACAACAACACATTTGCAAAATATGAGTTGCACAATGGTTGGTGGGCAGTGGCTGGCAGTCACACTGGACAGACATCAACAACGCATAAAGGGTGATACAGAGACTTGGTGTTGTAGCAGTAGTGCAACACTAGAACTCCTTCCTCGCTAAGAGGGAGTGTTAGTTTTTGTAGCATTAGAGGTGTTCTAGTCTCGAATCTTTGTGGAGAGACTAAAACACAAGAGTTCTCCATAACCCAAAAATCGTTTCAGGAAATTCCACCTAGAGGTGTCTAAATTAGATTATTAGCCTATTTTTAAATATTTTCTAAGTCTAAACTTCGGAAAAGTGGTTAATTAATCAGTATTAATTGAGAACGGTGAGAATTATCTAGAAACTCACACAGATCTCTCAAGGAGATAATCTCAACCCCTTATTATGTTTTAATCTTGGCTGTTGGAGTCCCAATTGGAGATTATAAAAGGAGCTTGATGGGTAGATGGATAACACACACTTGAGATCGATTTTCTTGGGCAGTTCTATCCCCCTGAGAGCAACAACAGTTGCTGGAAGAGTTTGAGCCAGAGAAGGAAGCAGAGACAGAGAGGGGCATGGACAATTAGTCTGGACGAAGAGATTCCAGTTCCGGAGAGTAGCTTGCAAAGAGACAAAAATAGCCACAGAGACATTGACACAGGGGCTGCGTAGAAGTATCTAGAGGCAATTCAATTTTGTTAAAGAGACGCTGAGTTTCAGCTCAAGAGGTCGAAAAGATTTCAAAAGTGTCAGAGAGACAATTTCTCAGTCAACAACAAACATGATGATTTGAGTAGCAGTTGTTTTAGGCAAAATGTGGATGGGACTGTGCTAGGGTGACGAAGGGAAATTTCGATCCTAGAGCTAGGGCTCAGGGTTCCCAGAGATACCCTGTCCGAATTGATTGAAATTTTGTGGAGAGGGAGGGGACTCTCCAGCGCAGTGCCTCTTAGGAGATCAAAATTTTTGCCTGGCTCAATTCCCTGGAAATTGATGCCCTAGGTGACCCTTGAGGGCTAGACCTTGAAAAAAGTGAAAAAGGGGGAAAATTATGGATAAAATGATCACCCTTCTATGGATCAGTGCCTTAGTTCACTTGGGGAGATGGAGTCAAGGATAATTAGTGAATAAGAACTTGGTTTCTTGGTCAAGGAGGCTTGAAAAATCAACTTCGTCCAATATTGGTGTAGACAAAAGAATAAGAGACTTTCAAGAATTCATATTTCAAGCAAAGGGTGCAAGCTTATCAAGAAAATGCATCTCTAGGACATTTGATTCATATGACATTGGCCCATACATTAAAATTTGCTAAAACTTGCTCAATTGCACATTTTAATCATGCAACAACTAGCCCTAGTTATAGCGTAAACCATTAGTATGCAACAACAAGAATAATAACATCAAAAATCACTTACAATGCCATAAAGTATTTCCAACAAACAACTTATTTGCAATAATAAAGCTCCAAGACAAGAGAAACGTCCCAAATCCATACATCAAAATTCTTCCATCTCCAAAAAACTCCTTCAAGGAAAAAATATGAAATCCTCTCTGAGAGAGATACCCAATCCAAAGTGTGATGATCAAAATGAATGGAGCTAACATCAATATATAGGTTCCTATGTTACTCAAAGTTGTCATTGATGTCAATATAGCATTATTGGGATGGAAAATATTCTTGTGATGTCATAACCTCATGTATCCTTGCTCTTGATGAAGAAGCCTAGAACCTGGATGATGTCCTTACCCTTGATGGATACTGCACTATTGAAGGACTATACATGAATGACCACACTTGATGATGTCATACGTGATGGCACTTGATGAAGGTCTTGATGGTCGTTGGAAGACTACCTTGAAGGTCTCTTGATAACAAATTAATAAATGTTGTACTATGGTTGATGACATATCACTGCACTATTACATGATGTCATGATGACATGGATAATTTACATGATGACACTATGATGAAGAACTTGGAAACACACTAATAACCTCTTGCTGTCCTAATAATCTTCTGCACTAAAGATTTCAGAAACAGTCACAGAGAAAAATAAATTTGGACAGCTTGGAGGCATCCTTTCCAAATGAATCCTACACCATCTTAAAGAGGAAATTTTCCTCTTTCTAACGAGCCCTTACTTGCCCTCAAACTCTCAGTAGTTTGTGAGAAATTGAATTTTTAAGTTGAAAAATATATATATTTTGCCTAGCCGACTTGAGCCGACTTGTGTAGGCTCATACTCCTTCACCCCACCGACATGTCTATTCATCATAGGTCAAAACCTATATAAATATGACGTCCAATACTCCTTTTCATCATCATTTTCGGTGGAGATCATTTCAGAACATAACACAGTAAGCAAATTTCAGAGCATAATGTAGTGGGCACTTTTAAGGACATCGAGAAGGGATTGAAGGATTAATTGCTTGGGGTATATTTGATCTAAACTACTTGTAGCTCGATGTTATTACTGCTGACAAAACCACAGTCCAGCATCAAATAACCTCATACCTGTAAGCTTGACCTGTGGACAGCGACCTTGTGATGTCATCATGTTTTGGGCAATTCTTGTTGTGGTAACTCAGATTTTAGATCTTGGATCATAAGATTATTACAACGTCAGACAAGACTTTAAAAGCTCGGATTACATGCCTAGCATCTGTTGAGTGGAGAACCTTATACCTCACACAACTGTGCCACCATCTTCAGACTTTAGTTTGCAGCTTCAGACCTGTAAAACCAGTTTTGTTGGCTCAGATTGGAGGCTCAGGAACAATGAACATTGACTCAAAATTGGTGACATTTCTATCTTGGAACATCAGATTTGGAAGATAAGTTTTTGAAGACACTTGGATCACTTGTGAAGTGACCTTGAAGATTTGTTTGTGAAGAGTTTGCACTTGAAGCTAACTTTGGTGGTTTCTTTGGAGCACACCTTGAGGATTATTAATTTGACCTTCATTTGAGCATCCTATAGAAGACGCCTTGCTGAGAAGCATTAGCTGATCTTGGAGTTACCCTTGGAGACCATGATGTATTGAAGTCATCATGAGGTGACTTGGAGAAATTGTTTGGGTACGATGAAGAGCAGTGGTGACACCTTTTAAGAAGAAAAGGTTGTCATTGATGACGTGATGTGTAGACTACAGTGAAGGGTAAGCTGAAGATTGTCAGGGCTCGTTGAAGAATACATTGGGAGCCGTGAAGTATAACCAAATATATCTTGATGAAATGAAGCAGGAGGTTTGAGCCTCATAGAGACATGGTTGGTGCCTTGGAATATAGGGTTGGAGCCTTAGAGGATTGGAGTCCTCAAGAAACCAGGTCGGAGCCTGTACCAGAGATAGGGTTGGAGCCCTAGAGGTTGGTGCCTCAAACTGACAAGGTTGGAGCCTTGGAAAGACCAAGTCGGTGCTTGGCACAATACAGGTTGGAGTCTGGAAGATTGGAGTCTTCATCTAGGGTTGGAGCCCTACATCATTATTGTACTTTCTTATTGTAAAGAAGAAATTAATAAAAGTATCTATTCCATCATTGTTCATTTTGTGTTCTAAATATAAGTGATTTAACTGGTAAAATTAACAATTGAAAAGAAATACTAATTCACCCCCTCTTAGTATTTCCAACATCCTAAGGAGCTCGAATTAGCGTAAAGGCCCCTAATAGCTCTAATAATGCAATAATGTGAAAATAACATCCCTATTGGTGACAAGCCCACCAATATAGCTCTTATGTGTAAAAATAAGGCACACGAGGGCCAAATAATGATGTATACATGTCCTAGGGCCCTCCAAGAGGCCTAGTAACATCCTGAACTACCATAATGAGGAATAAATCGCTTGGAATATGATGGACAAGGGGGTGGCCCAATGTTCTCCAAGTTGTAGACCTATGGTGCTCCCAGTGGGTGTAGGGGCTCACAAATGACCCCATGGGTCTCCATATGAATCGAAGATGTTTGTAGATGCTTTGCAAGGGCTCAAGTGATGGAATGAATGCTGCCATGACATGGTACACGTTCTAGGACACCTGCTAAGAGTGTGGGGATCCTGCGGGACCTGCTGGGCATAGTGTACCAAGCACATCACCATCATCTCAAAAGTGGATCGCTAGTAGTGTGTGAAGGTCGATGAGGATCCGTGGAGTACTGTCTGCTACTGTAGAGGCGAATGGCTCTCTATACACACCCTATATGTGCCAATGTAGCCCTCTGGGGGTTCGGATCCCGTATAGGGAGACCAAACCCAAATGGAAACAACCAGTAATTCTGCATAAGATCCAATGTGCCCCTTAGGCTTCCAGTACAACTAGTCATAAGAATAATCGTTTAAAGGGCTTACAAATCATGGATAGCAAAGTGGGCACTTCACATTGGCATGCCCTTCCATAGTGGGATTTGGCATGTGCTAGTGTTTCCATACCCTGAAGGGGGTTAGCCATGTACCTTAGTAAGTGGTTTCAACCTTTAAAGGGGATAGTAGGTCCAAGGTACATCCTTTCAATGTGGATGGCAAGTGACAAATAAGTGAAACAAAGTAGGGAATGAGAGGGGCAATCCTGAGCCACATATTGAGGCATAGGGGCAACCAGATAAGGGGAAGCCCACACCAACGTATTTAATGTGTAGGAAGGAGCAATTGTGGTACATCAGGTGTCTCGACCTTGATTTTTCCACCCTTCTTTATATACCTTTTGCCTTTTATGAATTTTCTTTAGTTAATTGCTTGGGGCTCAAGGATAAGAGCATGATGTGTTAGATATAGCAATGATTACCCTTTTTAAGGTAGGGCGGTACATTGCCCTCCAGGGGGTTGGGATAATCATGGGTTCTTGTATGACAAAGGAGGCTCATCTAGGGCCTATGGAACCAAGGTGATGGCCATGGGTAAGGGGTAGAGCTCATGCATTGGATTTTGCCCATGTGCTAATTTTTTTTGCCTCGACCAACTTTTGCATTTTGTGGTACAATTTCTTGTTAAGTGTGGCCAATTATGATTTTTCTAATTCTTTTAGTTGCTTCAACCTTCGGGGCATCATTCCAGGCCTGACCCAAGGTGGGGGCAAGGGGATAGGGAGGTTGACCCTATGTGGACCCATGGGGGTTATGTGGACCCTGGTGGGAGTAGTGATGAATGAGAGCCTAAGTTGCAGGAAATGTTGTCCAGGGGGTCGTTTCCTCAAAGAAACGAAATGGAAACGCGTTTGGTACGACATGGAAATGCGTTTCAGGCCGTAATGCAATGTTTCATGTGGTGGAAACATGGACCAGTATGACCTGAAATGCGTTTCCAGGTCGTACAACCACGTTTCCACAGTGGAGTGATATTTTTTTTTTAGTTTTTTTTTTTGATTTTTCGTTTTGAATTTTCTGTTTTTGCTCCTTGCCAATTCAGGAGTGATAGAGGGAGCTATTGAAGATTGGGAACAAATTTTTTTGAGTAGCGAGGCCTAATGTTCAAGCCTATGGCCCTAGTGTTGATATGCAGTTCATGGTAATGTTAAATTCTTAAAGTAAAAGTGACATTCTCCTTTATCTTTCATTTTCATCCTTTTGCTTAAATTTTCAACATTACCATGAAATGACTCAGGATGTTTGAGAGTGATTTTGCCCTCATTGGATTTCATATGGAGAAAGTAGAATTTTAGATCTCACTCAAAATCCTATAGACTTATCATTTTTTCAAGATTTCAGGATTGGGGGGATTGCAATGTTTCCATTGGATTTGTCATGTACTAGGGTATGGAACTTGTATTTAATCAAGAGAACCAACCCCTCTATGCAAGGGAGACTCCCAATAATCAAGAGCATCTAGGGTACTAGGGTATGGAACTTGTATTTAATCAAAAGCACTAAGGTCGTTCGACTATGCAGGAGGAGACTCCCAATCAAGCACGAGACAAGAAATTAGAAATTTCTCGTCGCTGATTTTGGATATTGCTATTTTCACTATGTGATCATTCTTGAGTAAATGTGATGTAAATTTAGAGACTTATAGTTTATGCATTGACATTCGACAATTTATTCATAATGTAATAAATTATAATGTGTCAAGTATGCTTTATGATACATGTATGCGTTTCCCTGTTTCCAAAATTTGGGGGGGAGGGATCGGGGGTGTCACGTTTCGTACCCATTTCGGAAACTCGTTCCCGTTTCCCCATTTCGTGTAACTTAAATGAGAGCATAATGAGCGGAAGGGAAGTAATGTATGCGGATAAAGGAGCGAGACCACACACCCTAAGCTTGGGTTTCCCAAGTAGTACCACCCTAGAACCAAATGGTCAATAAAGGAGATCCCATGGGACTAAGACACAAGTCTAACACCCAAAAGAGATCAAGGGGACAAGAGCACAGGCTAAGCCCACTCTTTCCGCCAAATCCCCCCATCAATCCATACCCATAAGTATCTGTCATAAGTAAACCCTATACTCAATTATCAAATGACAAGACATATCTTTTGCTTCGAGAGGCCCACCTTGAAACATACGATCAATACAGATGGATGAGGGGCCACATAGCTGGCTCAGGTGGTAGAGAAATGGCACAGCGAGCTAGTAGGAGGCTGCTGGCTCCTGGTTGAGGTCCATCGTGGAGAAATTTTTTCTCCTAGGGATATCACCCACGAAGTGGTGGGTAACTGTGCCCATCGAGCCTCTTCTTATAATATTGTTGTTGAACATTCAACGACCCAGATTAATTCCTAATCAATGAGTCAGATCATCTTGACGTGATGTCTGGCTTTTTTTAGAAGATTCACACGTAGTTTCATTAATACCCTTTAATTATTTTAATTTCCTAGGTTTAGACTAAGGCATCCATTAAAAAAATAATTAAGTATTTGAATAAGACTGTCCACGGGTGGGATTTCCCAAAATGATTTCTGGGTCTTGGAGGATGCATTTGTGCTAGCCTCCCTGCAAATTTTGAGGTTTAGAGCACATCTGATGCTACCAAAAATCAACAGTATGTGGGTCTCGCATGAGTTGGACACTGAGCTGTCAGAGCTCTTGGGGGCTTGGGGTACTTCTTGAAGCTATGAGCGACCATAGAGTGAGTGGTTCACCTTCCCCTAGTGGTGCGCTATGTACAGGGTGATTGATTCACCTCCCCTTGTGACACCCCATGATAGTTGACGTGTGTAGGATGAGTGGTTCACCTTCCACTACGATTGCAGACACATGTATGTAGGGTGAGTGGTTCACGTTCCCCTACGATTGACATATGCATAGGATGAGTGGTTCACTTTCTCTTGTTGATGTCCTAGCATACATCCTACCCATGTAGTCAGAGACTCATGGGAAGTATCTCTCATATGGCCAATGAGTTGGGAAACGTGGATAGGGACCATAGCACTACCGATGGACGCATTTTGTACTGTCGTACTCCGTATGTTTAGGATGCATGGTGCTCAAACAACTTGATTTGGGATCAATTGAGTTTCTACCTCTAGATTGACTTTTGTCAGTGGAGAGTGGCAAGGTCGTGTGACTCACTCTCGATCAATTCTTCTTCATTATTGCTTCATGGTTCAACAAAGCAGAGCGGAGATGACAGAGATGGTACATGACGACATGATGGCATGATGATGAGTGACAATAGTGATGATGAGTGACAATAGTGATGATCAGTGATAACAATTGGATTGGCAAGTGGAATTATCCCTAGTTGAGAGGGAGTATTAAAATTGGCAACTAGGGCCAAATTCTACCTTGGGACAGCTCATTTGATGGAGATGATGATTGTATTAAATTCCTCTTTTTGAGAGGACCAAAATTGATCTAAAGATCATGTCATTGGGACAAGCAGAAGTGTGATTTTGAATTTATGCCCACACGTGCAAATTGCTCAGGTTGGCCTCAGCTAAATGTAGGCTTACGAGGCCCAATGGACATGTCTCTTCACCCACAACGAATTGTATAAATAAAAGTGACCACACGCCTCCTTTGGACATCCATCACTCACACATTCTTCTCTCTCTTCATCATATTGGTTCATACAGCTTTGGTAGCTTCTCTCTCTCTCTCTCACATGTGTGTCTAGCAGGACAAAATTTTTGGGCTAAATATCAAAACTAATATTGCACAATTCAGACTGTTGACCAGCGTTGACCAAGGTTGTTTTGACCTGTTTTGACCGTGGTTTCTAGGGTAGAATTTTGGTTTCTTTAGGTCACATTGATTGGTACAAAAATCGAGGATTTTGGAGCTGTTTGACTTACATTGACCGCAGAGCTGACCGCAGGTTGACTGAGTTTGACCAGAGTTTTTATGACTATTTTGGGTTGACTTTGACCACTTTGGAGGCTGAATTTGACTGTTTTTGACCGAGCTTCAAAGGAGGTGTTTTACTGTTGTTTTGTCACAAGTTGACTTTCTGGTTAGGGCTGAACTTTGACTGCAAAATTTGTTAGGGCTGATTTGACTTTTGTACTCTCTCTCTCTCTGCTGAACTTTTGAATATTAATAAGAAGACTTGATCAAAGGGTTTTCCCCACATTGGGTTTTTGACCTGACATCCATCAAATCCGGTGTTCTCTTGTCTTGGCTTGTCTTTTGCATTTTGTTTTATGTACTATCTGCATTTACTGTCAATGTGATTGCTGCTGAAAATAATTGGAACTTGTCATTGGGCTGCTAAAGGAACATTGAAGTAAATCGTGCTAAGAATAGAACGTACCATTGTTAACTAAAATTATAAGATCAGAACTACACCAAAAGGTTGGTTGACCGAAAAATACATGAAATATTCAAATTTTGAAAAGAAAGTATAATTCATGTGATTCCATATGAATCCAAATTATTATACACAAATATGCAAACTTTCTCATGTAAATAAAAAAGGTGCATAGAACCAAAATATCACCGAGTGCAATCCATCTCTGAATTGAAATAGATCAATAGAGAGGGCCTAAATGGCCTCCAAAATCCAAAGAAGATCGTGCTACAACAAATAGCTACATAACATCAAAATTCATTGCCAATATTGGGATAATATCTATCAATCACGATCACCCAGTAAACATTAAATTAAGCTAGAAACAGCTGAACATCCTAATCAATAATTTTTCTTGAGTGAATTATACATTTTTACTAGGGTCATGAAGCGGGAGCTCAACAGTCAACACCACCAACATCGAGGTACATAGAGGGCTTGGTGATCATGATTAAATGTTAGTTCCATACCCTTGTACATCACAAAATCCAGTAGAAACATTGCAATCCAGCCAATCCTGAAATCCTAAAGACTGTTAAGTCTGCTGGATTTTGAGTTGGATCTAAAATTCTATTTGCTCGATATGAAATCGAATGAGGTCGGAACCACTCTCAACCATCTTGAGTCAATTAATGGTAATGTTAAAAATTTAAGTAAAAGGATGAAAATGAAAGATAAAAAGTAATAATTAATATTTGGGTATGTATCTCATGAGATGAATTTTGGGAAATCAAGACAATAGATTTCTCCTTGTTTTCCTGATGGAAATAGTAAGAATATCTTCACAGCTCAATCCCCTAAATCACTATTAAAAAATAAGGGTTAAAAAATAAGTTGAAATTGACAAACAGGGTGATAATTTCAAAATTATCACGATAATTACCCAAATTATCGCTATAAATTCAAAACAAAGAAATTATCGCGATAAGTTGTAGTGATAATATCGGCGAGGGGCAGTTTGGCGATAATGTCATGAAAATTCCAAGATTATCGGGATATGTGCAACACTGGTGCATATAGAAAACCCCTGGGAAGAAAGAATTACTGCCTTTTAACTTGCCTCGTTTCAGTACTCTGAAGTCAGACGATACTAAAATGGGTTGGAATGATCCCCATCCATACCAACAGATTGTTTATCAACCTTTAGAAATCAATTATCTCATGCTTATGATCCATATTGGCATTATATTTTTCCTCATCTCTGCCATGAATATTGGAGATGGCGGTTCTACATAACATAAAATTCTGCTCGCAACAAGAATAAGTGCAGGAACATCAGGGAAAATTAAGATTGATGCAAAAAAGATTAAGTTGGGCATCAAATTATACTGCAACAATGATGTTGTTTCACATTTTCTAAATGGCTGGAACGAATGCATATGTGCATCGTGAAGTATAGGAGGAGACAGAGTGATCAGGAAAATGTGCAACAAAATCGGTGACATTTAAATTGATTTCATTAGGATCCAGATCATGCTACTCTAAATGTTCTTCCTGGTAACTGCTGAAGGGCACATTTTAATCGGTTGAGCTTTATGTACTTAATTTTAACTATTTAGAAATTCCTGGAAATATTTAGCCTGTGTTGATATTTTTACATTTTTTGTCTATTGTATGGCATTGAAGATGGTTTAGGTGTTACGCGGATTAAATGTATTTTTTTCAGATAGAATTAAGATATAACTAGCACAGATGTCCAGTTCAGAAATGTATTCAAGAAAGGTAATGGGCAAGTATCTCCTGGGGAATTAAAATGAAGTGGAGCATTGTTTACTATAAAATTACATTTCTTTCAAATGAAATGCATCAAAATTGTATTTGGAATTGTTGCTCGCTATTTAACATTTGTCAAGGTTCTTAACCTCCTAACAAATTTATATTCTTTGTTTTGAGCAAGTATTTGGTAAATGTTCTTTATTAGGTTACGTTTTAATTGACTTGTTCATCCTATTTGCAGTTGAGTATATTTTTTTTCTACCTCATATTGGAGTGTTTTCAATTTGTGTAAAGTGTGAGTTGAAAAAAGATGTGCGGTAAGGTGCTTGGTTTTATGTTTACTTTTTCACGAATTGGTGTTGCTGATGGAATGTTCAGGAACTTGAAACAAAGTTAAAGACATGCAAGGACGAGTTCAAGGAATTTGAAAGGCAGGATGTCAAATATCGAGAGGATATAAAGCATATGAATCAAAAATTGAAGAAAATAGAGGAAAAGCTTGCAAAGGTATCTTGTTAGTTATGTCTTATCTGACATTCTGGTTGAATGATGAGGCATTCTGTGTTTCTCATTAGTTTGATGATATTGAAAGGATGCTGCAAAGATTGAGGAGATTGAAAAAGAGTCAGAAGAATCAATCATAATAATACCAAGACTTGAAGAAGAGATTGTGAAATTGTCAGAATCACTTGTTGAGGAGGAAAAAGTGCTGGAGAAGATCAAAGAGAGCTCAAAAGGTGCTTTCCTTTTTTCAGTATACGATGACTTGAAATTTCACTAAGAACATACATCTGTTAAATATCTTGTTTGTAGATCCCAAGATCTATGATATGCTGCTTTCATTTGACGTTTCTGCAAATTTTCAGTATGGCTGGTTTTAGTTGAAATTTTCCCATGATTCTCTTTGAATGTGATGCATTTCTCCTTGTGGGAAAGCCATTAGAACAAGGGGCAAACTTTGGAAGAACAGGTATTGCCTTTGACATCATAAGTTATCCCACTGAGGCAATTTACATGTGTAATATTCGAATGTATGAATTGCCCATGACTGAAGATTTCTAGTGTTGGCCTTTGCATATAACAAACTTGAGCACATGACACTAGACAACTACTAATTTTGTCAGCACCAGCCCATTTTCTTTTTTGGTAGGACAGTGGATGTTAAACTACAGATTTCTTGACAAACAGTATGCTGGCTTTCCGCATAGATCCTACCCTTTATTACCCTTGAAATCTAACTACCTAGGCTCTGCGTTCATTCTTATTATATCCATATGTCGCTGATATCTACCTAACCCATGCAATGCTTTTCTTCGCGTCTCTCTTTTGTTGTATCTTTTCAGGTCCAAAAGACATTGAAACTCCATAAAACTATATTCAAAGGAGTCTGCCTAAGAAAGTAGAAAGAAATCTCATTGTAAAAAGAATGATATTGTATCATAGTTGAGTGGTGAATTGGTACTAAGAAATAAGCCCAATACATGTTGCTTTTGTGCCCTTTCAGGGAAAATTGTGACCAATGGTCATGACTTGAGACTGAATAAATTATAACGATATTAAATAATTAGTAATATGATTATAACAAAAGTCTTATGGTAGTTCTGTTTGGAGACAATAATCCTATTGAAACTTGTTATAAGAAAATCTAGCACCCTCGTATGATGTAATGTCATAAGCATCAAGGGGTTACGTCTGTGCACTTGGGAAGGATACCCACTTGAGCTCAGATAATTGTATTAATGTCCAACAAATTATCACAAAGTAGGTCAATGGGATTGCTAAGTATAATGATGTCAATACAAAGTAGGAGTACCAAGGTTTCTCCAATATAAAGAACAAGTAGTAAAGTGAAGCATGAGGTGTATGCTAAAACATGGAAAACCCTTGACTTAGAGTGTAGGTGATGACAATGGGAGGGAAATGTATAGAGTGTAGGGATTCAAGGATTAGATCATGGTCTGCTAGATATATCTCTCCTAACATCTAAAGATCGAATGGAGAAATCTCGAGATAGACTGGTGTCTTGAGGAAGAGTTGGGGGATGATCTAGATCACCTACTGTGTGCCATTGTTTGGAATAAGTAACTCTTCTTTAAAATCTAGATAATCTTGTTTTCCTGTTGGTAAGGGATCTAGTCCTACAATGTCTCGGAGGTCTTTAGAGACAAGAGATGGTCCCTCAGGGCTGCACATATCTTGTGTTAGAGAATTTTTCTTATTAGTTTGTCTCTTGGTGCCCCTATTTGATGGAAGCAACATAAAGAGGGGAATAATTGTTTTAGTAGGATTTGGTCTAGGAGGAGGCTGGAGAATGTGGGCATGAAGTGTGAGGGCCTCTTGCATTTAAAGGGGTAGACATCTCTAGTATGACTATAGGAAGAAACTAGATAGTGTTTGGATCCTCTTAAACGAGTAATGAAATCTCCCACGAAACTCGCAATCAATGGTCAATGGAAAATGAAGTGCTCTTTGTTTCCACCTCACGAAGATGACAAGGCTCTCATATCCTCTTTGCTGGTATAGTTTGGTGTTTTGTCTCAACTCGAAGCCTATGTGATTAGAATTAGCAACTATTAGGCAATAAGGTCACTGCCATTATGCCAGATCTGAGATTGACAAAACACCAAGGTCATTGTTAGGCAACAAGGTCACTGCCATTATGCCAGATGTGAGATCATTGTTATCAAGAATCTTGTCATCACTTAAGGTCACTCCCCCATTAATCTATTGTTGATTTCGGGTAGCATCAGATGTGCTCTAAGTCTCAAATTTTGTGGAGAGGCTTAGACACATGTATTCCAGATAACTAAGAAAACCTTTGGTGAAATTCCACTCAAATTGTGTTCTATAGAAAAAATTGATTATTTTTAAAGAGACCTTAAGTCTAAATTTAGGACAATAAAATAATTAAAGTGAATTAATAGAATATGAGTGAGAATGATCTAGAATAAACGAATGAAGTCAAAAGTTCATCTTAGCCGTTGAATAGAGATCTAATCTGGGCTGTTGAAGTCTCAATGAGAAGACTATAAGATTGGCTTGAAGGGTCATTTGGAAAACACATTTTGGAGACACAAGGTAGAGATCAGAGATCGATTTCTTTAGCGAGCAGTGTTTAGGAAGAAAACTTGATCGACAGATATTTTGCAGAGAGGGGCAGTAGTTTCGGTTGGAATGATTCCTGAGCTAGAGAGTACATAGTATCAGAGGTACAAAGAGCCACAACAGCAGCACAGAGCCAATGGCGCAGTGCCTACGCAGTTACTGCGTAGAGGTTGAAGGGAAGTCATTTTCCTACTGAGGAGACAACGTTAGGCCAATGCCAGATCCCAGAGAGATTTTTCGGAGGCTAGAAGCCCTAAGTTTCCAGCCAATAGTGAGACCAGTGCAGAGACATAAGGGCAGCCGTAGTTGTGACGCAGAGACTGCAAAGAATCAGTGCATGGAAATTCAATTTTGGTGTAGATTAGTGCCAGGTTCCCATGGAGGAGTGAGGTTTGTCTCACAAGATCTCTTCGGTCAATTTCTTTGTATGATTTAACGGATGTGCCAATCATAGATTTGTACTCAGAAATATTTACTGCATAATATATAATCTCTCAGATCTGCTGCACCGATTTTCCCGCATTGGATTTTTTTGGGGACATCAGTCCAAAAATAATTGTGTCGGATGGTTGTGTGATCTATGCTTGTTCAGATTTGTTTCCGCACTTGTATTTCTTCTGCAGTTTATTAGTGTAAGTTGCAGTGTTATGTATTTAGTGTTTGCCGTAGTAAAACTGCAAATATATTGTTAAGTTAAAATTAATAGTTCAGTGAACATATTCCAGTTGCTGCAATAGGATTTCTGAGTTGACGAAATTTTCACATGGTATCAGAGCTTGTTTAAGCTGAGTGCAGGAGAAGCAAAGAACAGATCTAGTAGATTCAACGTTGGGTGCCTCCAACTATGTAATCTGGAAGGCAAGGATCTCCTAACTTTTAGATGAGCATGACCTCAAGCACTTTATCGGCAATGCTCAAGCTGAACCAATGGATGCAACACCATTACGGACCTTCGAGAAGAATATGGCTAAAGCCAACAGTTGATCCTCGATGGAGTGAGGGATTACATCGTTTCACACATCTCTAGCAAAGGGACAACCAAGTTGATGTGGGATGGGTTGGAGATGTTATATTAGGGGTCTTCCAAGCAGCGGAAGATGTTTCTGTAGGAGAAAATGCAGAGGTTGGAGACGTTATATCAGAGGTCTTTTGAGGAGCGAAAGATGTTTCTGGAGGAGAAAATGCAGACCACAAGGATGCAAAAAGGAGAGCGTATTGATCCATTCCTATCTAGACTTCGGGAAAACCGAGATCAATTGGCAGTCGTAGGAGCAGCTCCTAAGGCCACCAAGATGGTGAGATTGCGCCTCAACTCAGTGTCTGAGGATTATCAAGTTTTCTTCCAGAGAATCCTAGGTAGAAAGAACTTGTCAGACTAGGAGTCAATGTGGGAAACTCTTTAGCAAGAAGAGATGTAGAGAGACTTACTCAAGTGTCAACTTGAGGGCGGCAGTAGCAGCGGTTCGAAGATCAAGAAGCAGGAGGAAGAGAATCAAACCCTTGCATCATAGGGGTAGCAAGAGCAACGCAGGAGGAAGAAGGATATGTCAAAGATCAAATGCTTCCGGTGTGGTGAGATGGGACATTACACCACACAGTGTCCTCTCAGAAAGAAGGAGAAGGATGAGAAGCATGATCTTGAGGCCAGAGCAAAAAAGATAGAGAAGGAGGAGTTTGCTATGATCGCTCATATACCTCTAGGAGGTAAGTGGGCTGATTTGGAGTTGTAGACCCATAGATCTACAAGAATGGGTAGGATCCTTGAGGAGTCAACCTCTCGGATGATCACTTTGCTATGAGAGCCCAAAACAACAGTAGCAGGATGGATGGGTGCCAGTTGGTGCAGAGGAGTGGAGAAGTGATAGTGCAGTAGTTAGTAGCACCAGAGTCTAAGCAGCAGAGAGCAGTGTTGTAGCAACGCAAAGGGAGGCAATGCGGAGCAGCGATTTCAGAGGGACAATGCAGAGGCTATCCACATTCAGATCTTCATCACCGAGATGTAGTATACTTGTCAAATTTTGGAGGTTTTTCAATTGCAGTGCTGTAGAAGTTGATAGTGGCAGAGTTAGCAGTAGCACAAATGTAGAATTCAGAGGGAGTTGCAGTACAGATGCAATAATGACAGTGGCAGTGTCAGCAACAGTACAAATGCAGCATTTGCGCAGAGTTGATGGGTAGTAATGTCAGACATCAGCAGCACAGAGGGAGATGCTTTATGTGCAGTAGGCCATATTTTTAGAGCACATTCCTCACTAAGAGGGAGTGATGATTTGGGGTAGCATCGGATGTGCTCTAAGTCCCAAATTTTGTGGAGAGGCTTAGACACATGTAATCCAGATAACACAGAAACCGTTTGGTGAAATTCCACTCGGATTGTGTTCTATATAAATAATTGATTATTTTTAAAGGGACCCTAATCTAAACTTAGGAAAATAAAATAATTAAAGTGAATTAATAAAATATGAGTGAGAATGATCTAGAATAAACGAATCAATTCAAAAGTTAATCTTAGTCGTTGATTAGAGATCTAATTTGGGTCGTTGAAGTCTTGTTAATTTTGGACAACTAGGTCCAAACTCCATGTTGTGATGCTCAGATGAAGATGCCAATATTTTTATTGGATTCCTCTTTCGGAGAGGTGCAAGATCGATCTAAAGATCATCTTGATTCGATGAGTAGAACATTTATTTTGAATTTATTCAAAATATGTGCAGGTCGACCTGAAGGTTTTGTGCCCCAGCAATTGTGTCACGCACCCTCTTTTATGGATATATATTGGTCAACGTTGGAGGACGTTTTCACTCATCCCATCCTCACACATTTCTCTCTCCACATCTGATTGGTTTGATCACCTTGGAGGCTCTTCTCTTCACACATGGGAAATTTCAGCAAGCAACAATTTTTTGTTTTCGACCTAGGGTTTCTGCAGCAGCGTTGACCAGCATTGACTTTGGTCAACGCAAGGTCAAACGTACTTGAAGATGACATTGGATCTTATGTTGGAAGACCAAGATGTCATGGACTATGTGCAGGGTAAAATTCAAGAGCCTCCATCCACTGCAACTGTTGCTACTAAAACAAAGTACAAGAAGGTGGAAATCAAAGCAAAGCTGATGATTAGGGACTCAATTCATAAGAGTCTGGTTGCCTACATCTTTGAGCTAGGCACATCCAAGGAGATGTATGATAAGTTGGTCAACATGTTCAAGGCCAATAATGCGAATCAAGTCCTATTCTTCAATAACCAATTGAAGAATCTGAAGAAAGGCAGGGATGAGTCTGTTCAATCGTATTTTCTGAAGCTGATCGAGATCAAGAATAATCTGCTGGCTATTGGGGAGACAATAGTTGATCGAGAGATGGTTCTCACCGCACTTGGAGATCTCTCATCCGAATGGCATGTATTCGACACTACCATTCTCAAGAACAATGTGATACCTGATTTTGACCAAGTACTATTGAGTTGCGTACAAGAAGAGACAAGGATGAAGGAATATGAAAATGAAGGAAATGCCGCCTTCGCTGCTCATACTAAGAAGAAGAACTTTGGTGGTCCAAGGAACAAAGGAAAAGAAGGGGCCCAAGGAAAGAAGGGCAAGTGTTACACTTGTCACAAGCCAGGTCACTATGCTAGAGAATGCCCTTTCAAGAAGGATTCTCCCTATGATGATGACAACAACAACAACTAGAGGAATGGCAATCAAAGAGACAACAAGTTCAAGAGGAAAAGGAAGGCTCCCTCCGGCGGAAATGGTAAACCTATCAAAAGGTCGAGAAATTCCAGGTATGAGGAATCAAATGTTGTTGATAAAAGAAATGAATTCATTCTTGTATCTGCCCTCTCTGCTGCATTTCCACCCAACACTATGGATGTCTGGTTGATAGATATGGTGCCTCAAGACAGATCACTGGTTTCAAGGAAGCACTTTCTGATATCGTTGAGAAGGATACTAATTTGGAAATTATCCTTGGAGATAATGACACATATCTCGTGAAAGGGACATGGACTGTGACCCTCCACTTGTCTCAAGGTCAAGTCCTTTGCTTGCAGGATGTACTCTATGTACCTGATTTAAAGAAGAACCCTGTGTCTATTTTAGCCATGGAAGACAAAGGTTTCAATGTGGCATTCATTGATGGGAAGGTGCGTATTTGGTAGAAGAGTTTCAAGGAAGCTATCACGATTGGGTTTAGAGCTGATACACTCTACCAATTTGGAGGAAGTCCATTGGGAGCGATGACATGTGATACTATTCGACAAATGGAACTATGACACTGGAGGTTTGGGAACCTTCACTACAAAGC
Source organism: Pinus albicaulis (assembly GCA_034641835.2). NCBI lineage: Eukaryota > Viridiplantae > Streptophyta > Pinopsida > Pinales > Pinaceae > Pinus > Pinus albicaulis. Next base: position 829,528,454 of record CM076572.1, on the reverse strand, counting down.
CCTTCCTGAAGCAAGAAAGGTGGTGACGGGGATGCCCGAGTTCTCAAATAATCATGAAGGTGTATGTCAGGGTTGTGTCAAAGGAAAGCATACAAGGGGACCTTTCCCCTCAAGCGTCACAAAGACATTTGATGTCTTGCAATTAGTACATTCTGATCTATCTGGTATGCTGCCCGTGACATCCTTGGGAGGATGTTCTTATTATATGACATTCATAGATGATTTCTCTCGCAAAAACTGGATATACTTCTTGAAAAAGAAGGATGAGGCTTTCATGTGGTTCCGTACCTTCAAAGCCTTCGTGGAAAATCTGACAGGGAAGAAGATCAAGATATTGAGGATCGATAATGGCACTGAATATGAGACGAACGAGTTCAAAATTTTTTGTAGAGAAGCTGGCATCAAGAGGGAGACCGCAACTGTCTATACTCCTGAGCAAAATGGTGTTGTTAAACGAAAGAATAGGACCATTGTGGAAGCCGCTCGTGCCATGCTATGTGACTAGGGTCTACCGAAGTTTTTGTGGGGAGAAGTTGCGAACATTGCTGTGTACATACAAAACCGATGCCTACATTTCGCTCTGGACTCAAACTCTCAAAGAGGTTTTCTCTGGTAACAAAACCTGACATCTCACATTTTAGAGTTTTTGGATGTCCTTTTTATTTTCATGTGTCGAAAGAGAAGACGAGCAAGCTGGATGCTTCTAGGAAGAAGGGAATGTTTGTGGGCTACAACGAAACTTCGAAGGCCTATAGAGTATATGTGCCTGGTTAAAGGGAAGTGGAGATATGCCACGATGTCACTTTTGACGAAGATGCTTCGCTGAGGAAAGTAGTCAATCTTCTGAGATCTGAGGAAGATCATGAGGCGAGGCCTGGAAATCAAGAAGAATCGAAGGATGAGACGATGCCTTGTATTGAAGGATCGATGGATCCGATTGATCCACCTCCTTCGATGAGGAAGAGACCATCATGGCTCAGGGACACTCTCGAGGATGCTGAGGGACATATGGCCCCAAGGGGGACATTCCGTGAAAGCAAGAAGCCAAATAGATACCAAGGGTATCTAGCAGCCATGGGTACTATTGTACAATCTGAGCTCGGATCTTTTGAGGAAGCCGTTAAGCATCAAGTCTGGAAGGATGCTATGGACGAAGAGTATGAGTCCATAATGAAGAATGATGTCTGGGATGTGGTTTCAAGATCGGAGGACAAAGCAGTTGTCACCTTGAAATGGCTCTACAAGATCAAGCATGGATATGATGGAAGTGCTGAAAAGTTCAAGGCAAGATTCGTTGCCCGTGGCTTTTCTCAAAAAGAAGGCGTAGACTATGATGATATATTTGCACCCGTGGCTCGATATACAACCATCCGATCTATCGTAGCCCTTGCTGCTACGCAAGGATGGAGCCTTCATCAGATGGATGTGAAGACCACATTTCTGCATGGTGGGATAAAGGAAGAGGTGTATTTTGAGCAACCTCTCGGGTTCGAAGTCCAGGATCGGGACACCCATGTCTGCAGGTTGAAGAAAGCCCTCTATGGGTTGAAGCAAGCACCCAGAGCTTGGTATTAGAAGATAGATAGCTACCTGATGAAGTTGGGCTTCACTTGTAGTAATTCTGATCCAAACCTTTACTTCAAAGTTGATAGAGAAAAGCCTCTCATTCTGGTGCTGTATGAGGACGACCTCTTCCTGAGAGGTGCTAACCCTCTCATTCATCAGTGCAAGAGGGAGCTCGCTGCTGAGTTCGAGATGAAGGACCTAGGACTGATGCATTACTTCCTAGGCCTAAAGGTCTGGCAGAGACCTGGTGAGATTTTCCTTTCTCAAGGAAAATACATTGTGAAGCTTTTGGAAAGATTTGGTATGGTGGACTGTAAGTCCGTGTCGACATCGATGGAGCCAACTTTAAGAAGTTGAGTGGCAGCACTACTGGGCCCGTGCTAGCAAATCCAACTGAGTATCGTCAACTCTTATGGGCCCTGATGTTCTTTGTGAACACCCATCCGGACGTATGTTTTGCAGTGAACACTTTGAGTCAACATATGGTTGAGCCTCATCACATTCACTGGGTTGGTGCCAAGAATTTGATGAGATATCTTTGGGGCACGATAAACCATGGGCTGAGATACACTGTCAGGAGCGTGACACTTCATGGATATACTGATGTCGATTGGGCTGGCAGTGTGGTGCATCGTAAGAGAACATCAGGATGCTGCTTCACATTTGGTTCTGCTTCGATATCATGGATGAGCAGGAAGCAGAAGTCGGTGGCTTTGAGCACCGCGAATGCCGAATACATTGCAGCGAGTATGGCCTGTTGCGAAGCAGTTTGGTTGCAAAATCTCTTCAGTGAGTTGTTCGGGCATGTGCTAGATACCACTATGATACTCTGTGATAACCAGAGTGGGATTCGTTTGTCCGAGAATCCCGTGTTCCACGACCGATCCAAGCATATTGATATTAGGTACCACTTTATCTAGGATATGGTACAGTGAGGCGTCGTAAGGCTTTATCATATAGGAACTGATGAGCAGGTCGCGGATATTCTCACAAAGCCCTTGGGGAAGGTCAAGTTCCTAACCTTCTGTGAGAATCTTGGTATCGTGGAACGACTCTATGTTGAGGGTCCTGTTGGACAATGAGCTCTGGGAGCTTTGGGGGGCTTTGGGGATAGCTTCTCGGAGCTATAAGCAACCGCATGGCTAGGCTTGCCGAACCTTGTTGGTGTGCTTCTGCCCCACCATTATGATGATTGAGTTAATTCACCTCTCATTATCTGTGCCCCGTATGCATCCTATCCATTGAGTTCAGGGCTCATGGGAAGTACCTCTCATTTTGCCAGTGAGGTGTGAAAAGCTAGAGATTAGTAGCAAAGACTGATGGACGCATCAGAGATTGCCATACTTTCTATCTAGGATGGCACGGTCCAACCACTTGATCTGGGATCAAGTATAGTGAGATTTCGGACCTCCAAATGACTTCGGGTCAGGTAAACCAACTTCGGGTTGGTATGAGACTCTTTGTGAGTCCAATAGAGGTTTCGGACCTCTGGGCTGAATTTGTTAGCTGGGAATGATGTCTTTGTGACTGTCCCACTTTTGTTCTGAAATACAAAACGAGTTATGGCGGGATGACGCACGATGTTTGGATTGCACAGGTGGATGGAGTTCTCCCTAGTTGAGAGGGTGTGTTAATTTTGGACAACTAGGTCCAAACTCCATGTTGTGATGCTCAGATGAAGATGCCAATATTTTTATTGGATTCCTTTTTTGGAGAGGTGCAAGATTGATCTAAAGATCATCTTGATCCGATGAGCAGAACATTTATTTTGAATTTATTCAAAATATATGCAGGCCGACCTGAAGGTTTTGTGCCCTAGCAGTTGTGTCACACACCCTCATTGATGGATATATATATTGGTTAACGTTGGAGGACATTTTCACTCATCTCATCCTCACACATTTCTCTCTCCTCATCTGATTGGTTCGATCACCTTGGAGCCTCTTCTCTTCACACATGAGAAATTTCAGAAAGTAGCAATTTTCTGTTTTCGGCCTAGGGTTTCTGAAGCAACGTTGACTAGTGTTGACTTTGGTCAACGCAAGGTCAAACAGACATGAAACTCTCCCAAACTTTCGATTTTCCAAACCTGCATTTTTTGGCACTACTCCCAAGGTTGGACGTTGACTTTGACTTGGCTATGTTGACCTAGCTGCTAACTGCTGCTGTTGTTTGTGTTGACTGTTGATTGACAACGTTGACTTTTGGTTGACTTTTGGGTTGACTGTTTTGGTTCTCCTTAGAGGGTTGTGTGACACTTCTGGTTGGTTGACCATATTGAGACTTTGCTGGTTGAAGCATCCTGCTGACCGCTATAACGCACCAACACACTTATATCTTTTGGCTTGGCTTCTGTCGATCTACTGGTATGTTCTATCAACATTTTACTTGTTTATGTGATTGCTAACTGATATTGGGATAAAAAGTAAAGTTGCATCAAACATAGAACATCTACAAAAATTTACAAGTCTCAACGAGAAGACTATAAGATTGGCTTGAAGTGTCATTTGGAAAACACATTTTGGAGACACAAGGGCAGAGATCCGAGATCGATTTCTTTAGTGAGGAGTGCTCAGGAAGAAAACTTGATCGAGAGATCTTTTGCAGAGAGGGGCAGTAGTTCTAATAATGTCTGATAAAAGCTCTTAAACGTAAATTTCCTTCTTCTTCTTCTAATAAACGCTTATTGAGTTCCTTCTTTGATGCCTTAGCTTTCTTGACTTGTTCGAATGGTTTTTCTTGGTGATATCTGAGACATGGAATTTCTTTGTCTTTGTTGCAGATGACTTCTTCAAGCTCTTTTTGCATCTTTGATATAGTTTTTTTGCTATCTTGAAACATCAAGTCTGAGATATCCTTAAAGTCTTCTAATGAAGATGTTATTAATTTTGATTTTCTTGTTATGTCTCGAAATGTGACCATTTTCCCCTTATAAGGAAACATCAAAACTTGCTTCTCTTGTTTAACATAAATGTACCCAAATACTAGGGTTGACCGAGTATGATTTCAATCTCTCTATTATCCATCCTTTCAACATGAAATTAAGATATGTATTCATAATGACCTGCTGTCACTTGTAACTCACTAATTTTATACTGTTTTTGGTCAAAAATGTTTTAACTTACACCAATGCTTGGCTTTGGAATTAACAGCTGATTTGCCAGGTTGATGTTGATATAATTTTTATCATTGCTTGGATTGATAGCGACATTAACTTCTCTTCCTTGGATACTTCCTTTTAATATGATTACTCTGTGATCTGTAACTGAAAGACCATTATAGCAAAACCTTTCTTCCTTCGTCATTTTAGAATTGAGCTCCATCTTTTTTTTCAATGGTTGATTCCATTTTGATAAGGTTTATGTAATCACTTTTTTTGTTTTTGTTTTTGTTTTTGTTTTTTAATTTAAATAATTAATTAATTTAATTTTTAATTGTTATAATAATATTATTATTTATTATAATTTTATTTATTTATTTATTTAAATAATAATAATAATAATATTATAATTATTATTATAATTATAATTATATATATATTAATATACAACTATATTCAACTGATATAATATAGTTTATATTAAACGATTTTGTTAACTATATTTGATTAACTAAATTAAATTGAGGGTTGTAGTTCACGATTAACTTGCAGAGAAGAACACAGTTATGGTGGTAAATGATAACGTAATTGTAGTTTATCGAAAGGTCACGTGGTCGAAAGGTCACAACGGATGGAGTCAACGTTCAGGGACCGTTTGTTTTGGAGACCTATGGTGGTTCAGGACCATGGAACATGGCAAACAAGGGAGTGGAAGTGACGGCGATAGACAAAGTGGATTGATGGCGGGACAAGGGAGTGGACACAGTGATGGGAATGCCGTGAGCGCCGGGCGTTCACTGTGTTGAGTGCGGATGATGGGGAATTGGAAGGAGGTGAAGCTGCTGTGGTAGCTGTCTGTGTGGCCTGTCGACTGGTTGAGTCGTTGTCGAGAGCCTGTGGTAGCAGTGACTGCCAAATTTTGTGGATGCAATGATGAGTGAATTAGATGATCGTACTATTCGAATCTAGCAGCGATGAGAAACCAAAGGTGGCTACTGTTTTGCCGGTGGCTACTGATCTATCGGGGTGGCGACGTTTGATGCGCAGGACTTGTTGGGAGGGTGAATGATGTAGCGGCTTAGGGTCTGTATGTTGCTGTTTTTATTTTTTTAATTTAATTTTAAATTTTGACTTTTTATTGTATTTTATATATTTTTTTTACTTTTTTAATTTGATTTGTTTTGTTTTTTTTTTTTTTTTTTAAATTAATTCTTTCACTTTGTTTTTAATCACTTCTTCTTTTCTGATATATATATATATACTTTTCAAATATTTTATTATTATTATTATTATTATTTTTTACTAAGGCCAAAGGCGAATTCGGTGGAATGGAGAATCTCCAAGACTGTTGTAGCGAAAAGCTTAAACCAGGACGACAACAAGTTGACGATAGGTTGATGGCCAAAGCCCGGATCAGACGTAGCTCTGATACCAATGTAACGACCAATAGTCGTATACGCAACAAAAATATTTAAAATACTTCATAGACAAAGACATGCATTGTAGGACAGTAATTGTAAATTGTATATTGTATAATGAATTGATGTAGGATGATTACAAATGAGAATGAGGGCCCACTTATATACCCTAGGCAGGTGCCCTTTCATGAATGGTTGTCTCTAAGACATGACTCTTCATAAGGAACTAACTAATCATTAGTTAATTACTTATTATTTATTATTACACTTATATTTATATTTATTATTATTTTATTATGAATTTTATTCATAACAAAATTCGTCCCATAACTGTCTCAATTTTCAACATGAATGCCCTCGAAGGATCTTGCTATATAGACACCTCAAGCTAATCTTCAGTAATGTAGGGCTTTGGGTTAATTGAAGTAGTGGGTTGTAAGAACCTATAGTTTAAAATAAGGTTTGGAACCTGCTCCAAACACATGCTATTTTGAATTTAATTATCTACGAAAAAAGTATAAAGTGATGGAGAATGAAGGTTCGTGCTTTGCCTTATCAATGAATTTCTTGGGAATATGGAGTTAGACAAGGAGTGAGTCAATGGTTGAAGACCTTGGTTGGATCGAGTAATCGAGAGAAAGGCCTGAATCAAACCTTAGCGATTTTCTCAATTAGAGATTTAAGGTCAAGGAATACAACTCTAGTTTCCTTGATGGATAACTAGTGGGAAATCTTACAATGGAGATTTTAGAACCATAAAAATTCCAAGATAGCTTGAAAATTTCATAGCCACTCTAATTATACAGCGTTGCAAAATGGAAGAATATATTCACAATAAAATAACACAATAAACCATAACATTACATTATTAATCGAATAAAATCCATCTAAGCAATTTTATCTTCCCCAAGACAATTTACACTACTTTCAATATCCATAGCCAAATATCTGCAAGGAAAAATTGCAGAAATTTCAGATTACTATGAGATTTCTCCCACAAAACTTCATGAGAAAAGGAGAGGAAGTGCACATCTCTTTATAGAGGAGGTGGTCAGCTTCTCTCATAATAAAATAATATTTTTCTAAGCTAAAATTTACTAAATTAGCCTAAGGAGGGGCAAAAAAGACCCTCTCTGCAAATTAGTTAATTTGAATTAATAGAAAATGGGCTTGTAATGCCACATGCACAAAATTAGAGGCTAAAGCCCTCAATAGATGACCCTTCTCCACAAATGAAGGATTGTTGGTGAAGCGTTCATCCTCCGAAGGCCCTTCAACAACATAACTTATTTCAAAGGCCTTCAAATCTGTCATCCACCAACCTTCTAAGCATCCTCCAATTGTGTGCACAAACCAAAAGTGGCCTCTGAAGGTTGGTAAAAATGGCTCGACAATTTGTATACTCAACACACGAAAATCGACACTTAACAAAAATCACCCATAACCAGTCTTTAAGCAAGGAATACTCTAGGTCCCTTTCATGCGTAGATAGGGGCTTTTAAGATGTGTATTTAGCTTTCAAGGCATCGCCAATGGGCATGTGTGCTCTAATAATCATGTAAATAATGCATCCAAAAATGGTCCCTTTCTTCCACCATGGTAGCAAGCAACCTCCCATGAAATCCCCTAAAGTGGGCACACATCCGCACGATCCTTTTCCAAAATGGACAAGCATGTTGCAAGCAAGCAACTTGTTTACACCAATTGTTAGCTTTGCTTACTGTGTAAGTGGCTTCCTAAACAAAGGTGTACAGACAACAAGCGCTCCAAGATACAACAATCAACCCTCAACAAGGTACAAATGGAATTTATTCTCACAAATCACGCAAGCAACACTTCTAATTCTTTTTTTTCAATGGTGGATGCAAGGGCTAGAGAATGGGAAAAACCAACCCTCAAAGGTCTCTAGTAGCGCTTGTTAGTCCTCTTTATTGCACAATAGAATCCCACACTTAGGTGAGGTCAAATCCATAATGATTTATCGAATGAGTAGACTAGTCAGCCATATTCAAAATAAAACTGTTTTATTTAGGTCAGCCCAAGGTCTATAACAAGTTTGCCACCCCTTATTACTATTCGGATTATACAAGTCAACCTTAATTCTTCAATTCCTACTATATATATATATATATATATATATCACGCAAATTTGTATTGACGAACTTGGATGACACTTTTATATAGTTGATCTTGTCACGGTTGAAAGTCTCCATTCGGACTAGTGTTTTGCAATCTTTAGGGGTGTCCCGAGATGATGTATGCTGTTATCCACTTAATATTCATGCATAAAACTTCAATTTGATAAGCATACAACAAAGCCTCACTTTTGACTTTCCTATAAGAAACTAATAGTGAAGTAGTTCTTGAGAATGAAATTTGTAATGGTTGATATTATATTTTTGAAAGTAATAGTAGCAACAAAATTGAAAGTGATGCAAGAAATGAATGTGTGCCTCACATGAAATAATTAAAAAAAAGTGTACTTCAATATACTGTCACAATGCCAAAAAATTCATTCAAACGCCTCCATTACATTCAAAGAGTTCAAATCAAACATAATTGAATGAAATTTCAAATTACACAAGAAGTTGGTTGCACCATAATGTGTATTAAGTAACATGCTATTTTGAGCTCCATTGCTTGCGATGGAGATAGTGGTCTGAGAGACTAGTAAATAGAGAAGTGAGATCTTCACTGCTACCAAAGCATGTACGAATAATTGTTCAACCATTGTACTAGTGCTCCAATTTCCATATATGGAAGAAACATTTCCTCCCTCAAACTAGTTGATCCAATGGCTCACAGCAAGGAAATGTTGGAAAGGCCAATTGTTAAATTTAGATAACAATGGTGTCCTATGCTTGATGCACTTTTACTTCAATCTTTCTTATACCCAATACAAAATAGCAATCACATAAACTTGAAAATAAAATGTTGATAGAACACGATAATAGATCAATAGAAGACAAGCCAAATATAGATCAGATTTACAATTCCTTGTCCCGTAAAGATATGAGATATTGTTGCATTATGACGGTCAGGAGGATGCTTCAACCAACAAAGTCTTTCTCGGTCAGCCAGCACTTTCATGTGTCACAATTCCAACCCTCAAAGACAGCTCATCACAGGTCATCGCAAGTCAAACCAGGGACATCGCAAAAAAGTCAACACATGCAACTTCAGAAAAGTCAATGCAACAAACTAGGGCTTCGATCAAATAGCTCGTAATTCCTCGATTTTAGTGCACAACTGTACGGTCTCCTAATTCGAATTTTTGGAGAAGATTGAGGTCAAACAACCAAGGTTTCACCACGGTCAATGCTGCAGCAGAAAAGCCCTAAATAGATTAGCGCAGAAAACAATAGCTTCGCTCCACACGTGTGAGGGGAAAAAGGCCTCCAAAGGCTATCGAACCAATCGGATCACAATGAGAGAATGTGTGATGAGATGATGAGAAAATGACCTCCAAGTCTCTCCAATTTATATTCATCAATAAGGGTGTGTGACACATCTCTTAGGCATGTGGGATAAATCTGGCCGACCTAACACATGTGGAAAATAAATTCAAAATCAATGTTCTGCTCATCAAATCAAGATGATCTTTAGATCAATCTTGCTCCTCTTCGAAAGGGGAATCCAACAAAAATATGACCATCGTCATATGAGCAATGCAACATGGAGTTTGGACCTAGTTTCCCAAAATTAACACTCCCTCTCAACTAGGGAGAACTACCAAACCATCCATCGTGTACCAAACCAAACATCCTGCGTCATCTCGCCGTGACTTGCTTTGCTGGCTCTTTATTTCAGAACAAAAGGTGAGTCACAAAGACATCACACCCAACTAACCCGAAGTCAACTTAGAGGTAAAAACCTCTCTCGGACTCAAAATAGTCTCATACTAACCCAAAGTTAATTTACTAATCCGAAGTCAGTTTAGAGGATAAAACCTCATCATACTTGATCCCAGATAAAGGTGTTGGACACGTGCCATCCTAGACATAGATAGTACGACAATCTCCGATGCGTCCATCTATCTTGCTATGGTCTCTATCCACATTTCCAACCTCATTGGCCAAATGAGAGGTACTTCCCATGAGTCCGAAACTCCACGGGTAGGATGCGTGCAAGACACAGATCAGAGAGACGCGAACCAACTCAATATCATAACGGTGGGTCAAAAGGACAACAAGGTTCGGCAAGCCTAGCCCTGTATGTGCTTATAGCTCCAAGAAGCTATCCCCAAGCCCCCTGGAGCTCCTAGAGCTCATAGTCCTACTCAAGCAAGACCCTCAGAATAGGGTCTTTCCACGTTTCCAAGCTTCTCAGGGTAACGGTGGTATCTAGTACTCTAGTTATCACAAAGGATAACGGTGGTATCTAGCACATGTCCGAACAACTCACTAAAGAGCTTTCGCAACCAAACAACTTCACAACAAGCCATACTCGTTGCAATGTATTCAGCCTCAATGGTGCTCAGAGCCACCGACTTCTGCTTCCTGCTCATCCAAGATATCAAAGCAGAACCCAAGGTGAAGCAACATCAAGATGTGCTCTTGCGATCCACCACATTGCCAACCCAATCAGCATCAGTATATCCATGGAGCCTCAAACTCTCTGTAGTGTATCACAACCCATGGTTGATTGTGCTCGAAGATATCTCAACAGATTCTTGGCACCAATCCAATGAATGTGATGAGAACCAACCATATGTTGACTCAAAGTGTTCACTGCAAAATATACGTCTCGATGGGAGTTCACTAAGAACATCAAGGCCCCTACGAGTTGTCGATACTCTGTAGGATTTGCTAGTATGAGCGCAACAAGTTTCCCACTCAACTTCTTAAAGTTGAGTTCCATCGGTGTCGACACAGACTTACAGTCCACCATACCAAATCTCTCAAGCAACTTCACTATATATTTTCCTTGAGAAAGGAAAATCTCGCTTGGCCTTTGCTAGATCTCCAAGCCTAGGAAGTAGTGCATCAGTCCTAGGTCTTTCATCTCAAACTTAGAACCTAGATCCCTCTTACACTGATGAATGAAAGGGTCAACACCTGTCAGGAAGAGATCATCCACATAGAGAACCAAAATGAGAGGCCTTTCTCTATCAACCTTAAAATAAAGGTTCGGATCAACATTTCTTCGAGTGAAGCCAAGCTTCATCATTTAGCTATCTATCCTCTCGTACCAAGCCCTAGGGGCTTGCTTCAACCCATAGAGGGCTTTCTTCAACCTGCATTCATGGGTGTCTCTATCTCGGACTTCGATCCCTAGAGGTTGCTCCACATACAACTCTTCCTTTATAGATCCATGTAGAAAAGCAGTCTTCACATCCATCTGATGTAGACTCCATCCTTGCATAGTAGCAAGGGCAATAATAGATCGGATGGTGGTATAACGGGCCACAGGTGCAAATATATCATACAAATCTATGTCTTCTTTCTGAGAGAAGCCTTGGGCAACAAATCTTGCCTTGTACTTTTCAACACTTCCATCAGATCCATGCTTGATCTTATGGAGCCATTTCGAGGTGACAATAGAGTTGTCCTCGGCTCTCGGGACGACTCCCCAGACATCATTCTTCATAATGAACTCATATTCTTCGCGCATAGCATCCTTCCAAACATGATTCTTTATGACTTCTTCAAATGTTGCAGGCTCAGATTGTACTATCGTACTCATGGCTGCTAGATACCCTTGGTATCTCTTCTGCTTCTTACTTTCATGGAATGTCCCCCTTGTGGCAATATGTCTCTCTACATCTTCGAGAGTATCCCTAAGCCATGAGGGTCTTCTCTTATTTGAAGGAGGTGGATCAATGGATCCATAGGTCCTTCAACATCGGGCATCAGGTCATCCTTCGGCTCTTCCAGTTTCCCTGCTTCTTCATCTTCTTTGTCTTCCTTAGAGCTAGGAATATTTCTCACTTTCTTGAGGGCAACATCTTCATCGAAGGTGACATCGTGGCATATCTCCACTTCTCTTTGACCAGGCACATAAATTCTATATGCCTTCGAAGTTTCACTATAGCCCACAAACATTCCCTTCTTTTTAGAAGCATCCAACTTGCTTCTTTTTTCTTTCAGCACATGAAAGTAAACAGGACAACCAAAAACTCTAAAATGAGAAACATCAAGTTTCTTACCAGAGAAGACTTCTTCGGGAGTTTTGGAGTCCAAAGCAGAATGCGAGCATCTATTTTGAACATACATAGTAGTGTTCACAGCTTCTCCCCATAGAAACTACGGAAAATCTTGGTCACATAGCGTGGCGCAGACAGCTTCCACAATGGTCTTGTTCTTTCTGTCAGCAACACCATTTTGCTCAGGAGTGTACGCAGTTGTGGTCTTCCTCTTAATGCCAACTTTTGCACAAAAGTCATTAAACTCATTTGACTCATACTCTGTCCCATTTTCGGTCCTCAAAGCTTTTATTTTCTTCTCGGTTTGATTTTCAACCAAGCCTTGAAGGTACAAAAGAATTTGAATGCTTCGTCCTTCTTCTTCAAAAAATATATCTAGGTCTTGTAGGAGAAGTCATTTGTAGAAGTCATGTAATAGGAACATCCTCCCACGGATGTCACAGGCAGCATACCAGATAAGTCAGAATGTATCAACTGCAAGATATCAATTGTCTTTGTGACACTTGAGGGGTATGGTCCTCTTGTATGCTTCCCTTCGACACAACCCTGACATATACCTTCATGATCATCTCTCAATTCGGGCATCCCTGTCACTGCGTTCATGAGATGCTTTAATGAGAGCGTAAGAGAGTGTAAGAGGAATATTTTATGACGAGCTTCTATTTAGTGTAAGAGAGTGTAAGAGTAGAAATGAGAGTGTAAGAGGAATATGCCATACAAATAATGAGAGTGTAAGAGAGCATTATTGAGAGGGATGATTAAATGACTTTATTTTTACTTTTTAAGAATAATAATAATAATATTATTGATGATTAATTCGAAATTGAACTATTATGATAGATTGATGATTGAAAGAGATTTTCCATCAACAATACTTGATTATTAATTGTTGCAAGGTGATTGCTATTATTGGAAAGTCATACTTGAGACTTTCTATTTTTAGACTTTCTGTTTTTAGAAATTCTATTTTTAGACTTTCTATTTTTTGAAATTCATCACTGAGATGCCAAATTTTCAACACATGTGAGGTTGGAAGGACGCTGTTTACCCAAGAAGCTTCTTATGGATCTATTTGGAGGACCAATGGATCCCACTGAGATATTTTGTGGCAACCAGAGTAGCATAAGGTTGACTGAGGACCCCTTGCTTCATGCTAGAACTAAACATATTGATAATAAACACCATTATATTAGAAGTTTGGTACAAGATGGGGTCGTAAAGCTACAATATATCTTGACAGATGAACAAATAGCCTATATTTTGACTAAATCTCTTCCCAATAAGAAGCTTGAGTATTTGAGAAGCAACCTTGGATTGGTTGATATTTCCTATTTCCTATTTCCTAGGTTTTATTGAGTCTGTAAAGTCCTTGTCATATATATATATAGAAGGCCCGTTGCACCCATTTTTTAACATTCCAAGGAAGTAGGATCCGAGGACTTCAGAGATTTTTTTCAAAGTCAGAATCATCAGCCAATAGTCTGTTCTATCTCATGTAAACCCATTCAACAAAATTATAGTGTAAATGATGCTAGTATGACCGTTTTATTACGTAAAAACTTAGGTAAGACTATGATTTTGACGAGGAATTTCATTCGAGGAGGTTTTAAGTCTCATTGATTCATCTATTTTTCTAAACACGGACGATCGGTAGAGGATTTCCCTCCAACATCCCCCGAAAGCTAGGGTGGAATTTATTGTCGAAGTCTTAGGTGAGTCCTAGTGTTTTAGTCAAGTCTATTGTAAAAGTGATTTCAGAATAATTTAAGGTAATTGGCTAAATTATTTTATTACAAATCACTTGGTCTACTAGATCATATTGTGTTGCAGAATTGGGTAAATGTCTTGAGGGTCTATCACGAATGGGTATTCCCCCTTTGAGAGTTGAACTTTTAAAATCTTATGTAAAAAATATTTTAGTGCCTGGCCACTCATACTTAGATTCCATGGCTAAATATTTGAGGGTGAAAAAAATAATTAATCCCCCTCATGAGTCAATTAATTAATTTTCTTGGAAAAATAAAATTAAATCCTAGGCCAAAAAATTAATTTAATCATAGTCAAAATTAAAATGTTATATCAATTTCTCTAAGTGGAAAAATTCGTGGGTCTAAAATAAATTAATTTTTGGAGGTCCCCCACTAAGGGAATATTGGAAATTTTAGGAAACATTGGACCCTTGGATTTTGGTGGTTAAGTCAAAGTCAAAATTTTGAAGAAATTAGCTCATGATAATTATTTTTGAGCTAACAATTTTTTTTTTTTAAATGAGAAATTTGAAAATGCCTAAAAAATAAATATTTTCGACGGCATAGATTAAAAGATCATCAAAGATTTATGAACGATCGAGATTTTTTTGATGGGGATCAAGCCAACTAGCTGTTATTTTCCACTTGGAGCAATTTCTCTATAAATGGAAGACATTTTTTTCTATTGATCATTTGATCTTCACTTCTGGTCCGATGTAATTTGGTAAACATTGATGTAAAACAACTATTCTGTTGGGAAATTTTGATCATCATAATAAAAGACTTTGGGGTGTAGTTCAGGTTGTCTTTGTCTCACTGATTTGTGGTATGCGTTGGGTATGTGCATTCTTATATTGTGCTTGAAATATTTACTTAAGTCATTATTTCATATGTAGATGATAGGAACATTCTATTGGTAAGTTTTGGGCTCATCTTAGGTGATTTAATGCATTGTATGTTTTGTTAACACTTGTCGCTTATGCACACACCTACCAGTTATTGAGAAAAGCCCTTAAACCCACACAGTGTGGTTGGTGGGAAGAACTATGAGGTGGGGTTGTCACATATTCCCAACTCTCTCTATTTAAGCTATCTCCTAGGTTAGCTAAGGGGGGTGGTCCCTAATGAAAAGTTATATGATATGACTCTCTAGGAGAAAGTTTAATTTGGATTACTTGTCAAAAAATAACTTGTTTCCAAGAATTAAACAAACATATAAATAATTGAGGCAATTTCAATGACATATTCAAAGTATAAACCAGTGCATTCAAGTAAATAACGATAGCTTGCTTAAAATTGAATTCAAGATACAATGATAAACAATCCTGCAAAATCAAATGTTAGACCAAGATGAACATATAAACATCAATTGCAACTATAAAGGGAAAAAATACTTGGGAGTAAATGTCCAAATGATAAGATAATGACCTCAATTACTCATGAGCTAAAATGATCATCAAAACAACAAATATATGAAATAAATTTGAAGTAGAGTTGCACCAATGCAAAAATTTCCAAGTATGAGAAAATTAAATGTTTCAAAAGTAAAAGAACTCACAATACTTGCATAATAAATGCCTCTCAAAATAAAGTGATATAAACAAGACTCAAATAAATCCAAGATAGCATAAATAGGAAAATTTCATTTGCAAGTAATGTAAATATGTGATGTAGATGTTGTCTTCATTTATTTTATTAATTGCATCCTAAAGAAAAATTTCTTTTGAACTCCAATCCTCAGGCCTCACCCTCACTCGAAAATTCGGATCTCACAATGAGGAGTGAATAGAGGTGAAGGGTCCTTAAAGTCTATACAACCAACTTAAGTTGGAGGTTAATTTTAGTGATGCTTGAAAATGGGCCTAACTAAGATGCATGTAAGATTTCCCAAATTAGATTGCAATGCTTGAAAGTGAATTGAAATAAAATTGATGCCCACAATAGCTTTGCAAAATAAATGCTAGCTTGAGAAAATTAAAGACAATTTTCTTGACATGAAAGAAAACTTCTTTGAAAGATAACTTGTCCAATACACAATGTTTCACTATACTCAAAATGGAAATGTGGCACAACAATAAAGCATGAATTATTTAGACAAGTGCTAAGCTAAATATATCAAGTTAAAGAGAGGCTTGCATAAAAAGAAATTGTTATGAAATGGAATGTAACTTGTGACTTGTAGCAATCAATGTAAATGGTGCAAGCGAATTGTAGTGAACTTTGGGAAATGGAATGTGATGTGTAGTTATGTTAATTTCCAACTTAAAACATGCATAAGATGTGAACAAAAATGGAAATGTCAAAACTAACAATCAATCTACGTCCAAATTCTCTCACTAAATGGAGAGATAGTATGCTAATGGGTAGAACCCATGTTTCGACAAAAAACATAAATTTTTATTATTATGGTTTACAATGTAGTTAATGGCTCTTTGAGAGCTACCAAAGAATTAATGTAAATACAATACGAGGTTTTGAAACCATAAGGAAATTCCTTTAAGTATGGAGCGTCAATAGAGATGAAGATGGTGCTACAATTTGGAAATACAAGCTCCCAAAGTGATACACAACCTAGCCTCTTTCACAAGCCTTTCTAATGCTGATGGCCTCCTTGAAAATGGAACTTGAAGCTTGAGAGAATGAAGCAACAAAACTGTTGGCTTGTTGACTTTAATTGTAAAATACACAAGAGGTATTTGTAATAATAATTTATTATATATAAAATGTGTAAGTGATGAATAAATGTTACAATGAGGCCCCGCTTATATACCTATGCAGGTGACCTTTCATGATTGGGCATGTCTTTTAGACATGCCTTTTCAGCTAACTAAATGACTACTTAACATAATCCTTATTTGACTATTAATAATTATATTTATTTCTATTTATTCTATTTATACTATTTGTTATGAATTACATTCATAACATTACCCCTTCCTTCAAAAGCTTTGTCCTCAAAGCTATATTTTCTAATAGTTCCTTTTTCTTGTGCTTATCATTTTGACATATGTAACTTGGCGTCTCATCTTAAGCTTGTACAATTTTCTGGTGATTTTTATTTTATTTTATTTTAATAATAATAATATTATTTTGAATTATTATTATTATTATTGTTTGTAAATTAATATATATATATATATATATATATTATAACTTTTTTTAATTATGATTTTAATTAGATCGAAACTGGTCACACCTTACACCGTTTGGTAAAACCGATACACCGTTTCGTGAAATCGATACATCGAATTGTTGACCGCCGTTTGTTTTTTTAGTTGACTTGCAGCAACACGAGTCACCCGCAGCAGTTTATTTGTCCAACAGAGCCCGCATCAATAGATATCTGGGACACTACAGTCGACATGCGTAAGAAATGAACTCGAGTCAGCGGAGTATTGAACCGTGTTGACAACGAAGAATAAGTCGAGGTTAACGCGGATGGACTCGACGGAGTTTGTCGGGCTGTCGCAAAGGTGAGAAGGCAGAGCGGTGGGTAGAGGCGTGGAGTGAGTGCAATCGCATATGTGGTTGCTTTCGGAGGAGGAGGCATAGTGAGAGGGGCAACAAACTATCTGGGCAACATGGCGGGGGTATACAGAAGACAACAGAGGCGTGGAGTGAGTGCAACCTGACAGTATGTGTTTGCTGTCGGAAGAGGTCGGGAAACAATATTCACTCGATGTAGGGAATAAACCCAAAGCTTCCACTTCAGGAAAATCTGTTTGGCACCAATATTCCTTTTGCATGACACCTGTATGAATTGAAAGAAACCTGGCCTGAGATGACTGATCTCTCAGAGTTCACCATTTAGTGGGAATTATATCATCTTTGCAAGGTATATGTGCAGTGGAGCCAACAAACCAATTTCCCCATTTTCATTTACCCAGTTCACAGATGTGGGACCATACTTGTTAGTTAAATACTTGTAAACAACACATTTTCCTAATCTACCAGTGAGATGCCGTTGCTCATCATCAGCTACACCCAAGCATGGTTGATTCCTGTTAGTGAAGACGTTAGATGTGCCAATATTTATTTCATTGGGGGTAGACAATTTGTATGATTTGTCACTAACATTGGTAATTTCAAGTCTTGTTGTAGATAACCTCAAGAAATTATTACCATTGCTAGTAACATCACTCTTCCCACCAAATTTAACCCTTTTCGTGTCCATGTCTTGTTCAGATTTTGAATCATATGGAATTATGTCCTTGTCCTGTTCATATTTTGAATCATATGGAATTGTAGTAACGACAAAAGCTGAATAAGTATTTGTGACCTGATCACTTTCACATGCAGTGTTTGTATTAGATACAATAGAGTTTCTTATAACATTGTTATGTTCATGGTCCACAAAATCTTGATTTATGCCTGAATTTCCTTCCTGTGCTAGTACCCCATCTCTAGATTGTGGAACTCCTTTCCAAGTTGTTGGGGGCCAACTCGGATCAACACTAATCTTTTGCAGCTTCTTAGTTGTCAACTTCTGACCTTCTCCACATCCAGGAGGCAATTCCCCCCCTTTCAGCTTTCTTGCACTGCTTGTTATGCTCTTAACTAGCAGCACCTTTTTCTTGAAAACCTTTGGCTTTGCTAAACAGGGTGATGGCTTCGGCAATTCAGTTTCCTTCAGGCGTTGTGCAATTGGAATATCATCCTCATCATCACTGTATGTATCAGCCTTTGCCTTAAACTTCAATTCTTTTTTCACTTTCGGGTCCGGTGATACACTTGATGGCTTGGCCTTTCTGATGACTGAAGAGCTTAGACTGTTATCCCCCTGATTTGAAAGTCTTTTCTTGGAATTAATTTCAATTTTAACAGATTGAGTTTTTCCATTTATGTCTTTCTTAACCAATCCATTTGGTTTGTTTTTTAACACTACATTATTTACATCACTATCCATAAGGGACACTTTATGGGCTTGCTTTAGATTGTTTCTTGTTGATAAAGGTTTCCCATTTTTAGAGTCAACACCATGCATAGGGGAACCTTCACTGGGAGGTTTTGTCAATTGTTTTACCTGAAACCTCATGTGCAAGGGAACATCATCATCTTGATCTACATCATTCTCATCCACATCAAGACCATCTTGATCTATATCAGCTTCATCTTCTTCACCATCTTCATTTTTAGTATCACATTCCTTATTATGATCTACATCTTCTTCCTTATCATGGATTCCTTCATAAATTTTCTTAAAATGGGTTTTAGCTTCTACACATTAATTTTCTAATTGCTAAAGCTTTTCTTCAATTTTAGTAATCTGCTCAATTTCTTCAGGATCTCCACGTAATGGCACATTGTACGATAAACTATGTTCATAGGCTCGTATACTACGTTCATAGGCTCGTAAGACTATATTGTGCGACATAGCTTTGATACCACTGAAGCAACAAAACTGTTGGCTTGTTGACTTTAATTGTAAAATACATAAGAGGTATTTGTAATAATAATTTATTATATATAAAATGTATAAGTGATGACTAAATGTTACAATGAGGCCCCGCTTATATACCTATGCAGGTGGCCTTTCATGATTGGGCATGTCTTTTAGACATGCCTTTTCATTTAACTAAATGACTACTTAACATAATCCTTGTTTGACTATTAATAATTATATTTATTTGTATTTATACTATTTGTTATGGATTATATTCATAACAGAGAATCTACAACAAAAATGTTATAACTGCAAAGCTAAAACCATAGTTAGTGTGAAAAACAACATGCAAAATGAGTGATAATGTTACAATATACTTTACAAAAACTAAATCAAGTGATGGGAAAAGACCCCATCACTTGTCTAGCTTATAAGGAGCTCTTGATTATGTTGATAAGAAATGAAAGCACAAGAGTTTATGAGATAAATTTGATTTAAATATTGACCTATGCACAAACTATGTCAAAGGGGACCCTGCAAAACAAAACACTTTCAAAAGATAAACTTATGAAATTCAAATAATGATAGGGGCTCCTTGAGAACTCTGTCGATAGTGGGTTGGTCTCTTGAAGACTTCCCTCACACTTGGTAATCGATTCAAAGATGTTCCCTTCAAAACTTTACATGCAAATTAACTCATATGGATTTAAACAATATACAATCACAAGAAAACTCTAGAATTTGTATGAAAATAGATAGAGCTGTCAAGCCTAGAGCATATCAAATAAACAACTGTAAATGTAAGATAGCTGTATATTCACAACTCTTTAAAGCATATGAGAAAATGGAACAAAATAAAGCATAAATAGAGAAGTATACCATCATTGAACCGAGCATAACCTCCAAGATAGAAACACCCATGAATGAACACCAAATTCTTTTTTATTCATATAAAGCACAACATTACATATGAGCAAAGTCTCCCCAAGCACAATAACTAGTACAACGATAAGTAAGTGAGAGCACAAAACTCTTATTATATAGAAGCTTGGGAGCCAATCCCAAGGAAAATGGAGACAATAGCAAGGCAAATCTGTGGCAATCTTAAAGAACCTTCATGAAAATTCGATTTTCCCAGGTGGCATCAAGAATCCCTCAAGAAAAATCAAATTCCATGATGAAATGACAAGTGTATATGGGTGGGAACCAATGTGGGGACAATTTCCCACAAAAATCTCCACCAAATATTCTCCAAAACCCCCCCAAATGTGCATTAACTTTACAAATTCGAATTTTCAAAGTAAGCAACTTCCTCATTTATAGCCGGAAATTCGATTTCCTTGAGCACAAGTCATTTCCTTGATTTTAGGAGTCCACATCACCTTGGGGCTTCACTTAAAATCCTCCATGATTTTCCACATCATTTCCACATCATTTAGCATGTGTGGATATTAATTTTTCTCAATTTATTTAATCGCTGACTTAATTTATTGCCACTTTTTCCACGAAACATAGGAAAAGTGTATTTTGAGGGTCTAGAACATTTTTTTAACCCCTCAAAGTGTCTTAGTAAAACGTTGAGGGTGAGAGGTGTAATTTTTATTACTCATACTCCATACAACTTCTCTAAACATCACTTATTAAATTTCATATACAATTTTTATTCCAATTTCTGCACTGCAGTAAATTAAAAAAATTAAAAAATGAGCTCCTAGACCTAATAAAATTCCACTAAATTTTTTGTGTGATGTAGTATGGTATACATTGACCCTAGACCCCAGGACTCACCCAAGGTCTCACCATCAAGTCGTACTTCGACTTTGGGGTATATTTGGAGTAAAAAACTCAAGTAATTATTAAGTCCTCGTAAAGAGATGATATTTAACCCAGTGAAAAGAAACCTCCCAGAGGAATATTCACGTGATGATAAGGTGCCAGGCTACCTAGGTTTGTTACATGACTCGACTCATACTAATATCACTTTTACATTGTCCCCGCAGGGATTGTGGAATTTAAGTACAATAGAAAATGATAAGAAGAAGAAGCTGAATTGAAAAACTCTGGTAGTATGATGATCTCTGATGGTACAAACAACCTTTTGTACATCTTTGGGCATGGAGTCTTCCGATAATCCTCAGGTGCCACTCTAGTGGTCAACATGTTCTAACGATTTCTTCTTGAGAAAATATATAGAGTTTGCAGGTTACCCTAACCTTGTGCTCCAAGTTCACAAACTGCGAGCACAGATTGACCATGTTTGGATTCAGAATATTTTATGTGATTTTCTAACTTCGTTAAGGATGTGGGTAACATTTCTTTTTTAGAAATACATCTAGCCATTGTCAAAGTTTCATGAAAAATTGTTCTTTTGTATAATAATTTATTGTAAATAAATTTTATTTTTCTAACCCTAGCTTTTAGCTGGGGTTTGGGGTTTTGGGACTTTGAAGTTTTGTATATATTGGGGGTTTTGGCACTTGTGAATTCATTTGTGTAGGTGAGATCCGAGGAAGTTTGCTGGATTAGTGCTAGATCTGGGCCCTTGAGGGTAACATCTAGTCTCCAATATTTTTTGGCAACGACAACCACTGAAAAATTTGCAGTAAAATTGAAGATCTAAAGTAAATTAATTATCGGTGAGGGTTTTGAAGTTTTTTAGGGCCTCTAGGCCCAACGTGCCCCTTTTCCCTAGTCGTCCAACTCTTCAAGCCCCAATGTCATCCTTTTCTAGCCTTTCTAGTTTAGCCGCAAGCCTCGAAAGGCCTCAACCTGCCTCATTTACCCCTGTCGTGTCATTACTGTGCCTTGGTAGGCTTGGACGTCGACTCTAGGCCACTCAAGCTCCCCTTTTCTCCTTGCCGCAGGCTAGGAAAGGCATTTGCAACCCTCTCTCCCACTTCTTCTCTCCTTGTCGTGGGATTTAGGCCTCTCAACCTTCCCTAAACCCCTTGCCGCATGGCTCTTTGAGGCCCCAGCCCTATGTCGCAGCCCTTTAGGGCTTCTTAGCCCCTTTGTCAAGCCTAGCGACAACCTTTCAAGGCTTGCCGTGAGGCCATTTTGGCCTCTAGGACTTATCCGCAACACTATTAAGCTTTATCCCCTCTCTTCTAGCCCTCATTCCTTCCCTCATGCCCTCTTCCATCTCCTATTTGAGCAGTTGATGTCTTGACTAAAAATTGGTGAGTTTTGCAGATGTATTTGGCTCAAGTTTTGTGTTTATAGGTGCTCAAGTCATTAACAAAATTTGGACAAGTTGGGCAAGTGATCTAGTAGGCGTAGGGCATAAGGTTGTGGTCTCTAACCCTCATTTTTCCTCACCGTTTGCTACAACAATTTAATATCTTTCTAACAGTGGCGAAAAAAACATATAAGTGGCATAAAAGTCAGATCTAAGATGCCTCACACATTAATGAATTAAGTGGACAAATTTGGCATACTTGTTTGGATAAGAATTTAAGTTCTAGTTTCTGTCACATACGCCTCACAAGATCTGATATAACAATGTTAGTTGCATGATAAGAGAAATAAAGTGCTTAGGACCTTGTGTGGGCAAGTTTAATTTGACATTTGGTTTCCATCGTTTACATTTGGCATTTCAATTTGCATCTAAGAGTGCTCTAAACATAATTACTCTATTGTTGTCATAGATCTATCTGTTGAGAATTTGGAGGGCTGGTGATTAATACAAAAATCTCTTTTTGATAATTACTTGTGAACTTACTTATGACTTCTCTTCTTTAGCTTGGTTAATCTTTCATCAAGTCAATTATCAAAGTACATGAGACACACAAATTAGGCTCCTAGAGCCAGGGCAAAACCTCTCCCTCTTAGAGAGGAAAACCCGCAAATAATTCTTCTTATAGATATTCAAATGACAAATACCATGACCCAGACTCAGACCCTAGACTTAGAAATGTCTCCAAGACCTTGTCACTGCCCTTTCAAACTTGATTATTCTCTTCTTCAATGATCTGCACTGTTCTGCACTTACTCTTATTCTTCTTTAAGGATGCTCTCTACTTATAGTCACCTTCTTCACTGTACTGAATTATTGCCTTCAATCAAACTCTTGCACTAGTATTCGAAATGTAGGCTGTGACACATCTACAAATGACACCTTGTAATTGTTTCTTGAAATCCGCAAATCAATTTGAGGTGTTTGTACTTCAGGTACGCTTCATCCTAGATATGATTCCCTTCTTCATCAAGTATCCACAAATATATAATACACGTATAATTCAGATCTCCGCAAAAGTACTTTAGGTATTTGCTAATAGGTATGCTTCAGATCTCCGCAGATACACTTTAGGCTTACTTCTTCGAAAATATACTATAGGTATGTTTCATATCTTCGCAGTTATACTTTGAGTGATTTATATTGAAGTCCTTTAACCTTTTGACCTAAACGCCTTTCCAGAGAGACCACACTGAAATACCCTTTCCTTAATCCGCAGAATTGTCTCTTAGTTGTCTGAAAACTTGTCTACAAATGAGCCGCAGAGACAGATATTTATATTGATGATTGCTCAGCTTTTAGGCCGACCTGTCATTAGGCTTGGAGGCCGACTTCTCATCTGAATGTTGGCCAACTTTAACACCTTATAATAGCTTCTTCTTCCAGCGTTTGAGAGAGGTCTGTTTGTAGGCATTTCTTCCATAGATTCTTGGATGTGAGACAAGGCTTTTTGACAAGATCTGGAGCATATACTGATGACAACTTCCTTCATATATATATTCATGACACTTTAATTATATTCTATGCCTAGAAGACTCAAATCTAGTAGACATCAAGAAGAAGTCTATCTACATAATAAAATCTTGCTCATGAAACCCATGAAGCAAGTACACCAAAAATACATTTTATTATCTTTGACATCTTCTTTACATAGATATATAATTACATAGTCAACATGAAGACCGACCTAGTTACACTTTTCCACACTATCTTAACATTGGGATATAAGTAAAATAAGTAGCTTCCTTGCTTACACTCTTGATAATAATTGTCACTTGTTTCTTGATTTTATGAGTTATTGTGAAGAAGGTTGCTAGCATTTGGAATCTAACATATTCGTTGTTGTGAGTTGGTTGAATTTTCATAAGATTACATCTAATAAATTAACTCACTAAAGCACTCTAATCTGAAATCACATTGTGTTGAATGGTTCAAGTTTCTTTGGGTATCTTGATCTGCTTTTCCTTTAGGATTTTCGCATTGAGTAATATTAGCATTTGTCTCATTGATACATCGTGAGAGCTTCTAATTGAGTAAGAGCATTGATATTCTTGTGGTAATAATCATTTGCATCTTGTTAAAAAATTCCCTAGATTATTCTAATTGGTACATCACGTAGTTGTTGGAAAATTGTATCTTGTGGGTTTCTATCGTATCTCATTGGCACTTAATAACTTGTCATATTTTCTTATAGTTAAGATTATAGCTCATTGACAAGTACTTATTGATATAACTCATAATCAAACCATAACGAAGTACTCCAAGAAAACTAAAGCAATCTTAACTTAAGAATCACCCGTAATCCTTGCATATCATCCTAAGCTAGTCTTGCACTTAATATTTTACCTCCAAGCATAAGCTTGGTTGTTAGACATTTAGGACCACCCTTTCTCAATTTAGCTTGAGGAACTTGGACCATCTTTAGTGGTTAACACGATGACCTTACAGTCATCAGAGCCACAATCTTTGCAGTGTTGGAGGCATCAGGTGGTTGGAACTTGTAATATAAGGGGAGGTATGGGTTCCATCCCACAACCTACTCTAGTGACTAATTCCAAAACAGTTAAGAGGGAGGTCATGTCTAGAATAGGCATTTAAATAAAAGCATCCAAAATCTTGTGTCATACCTAGATCTTACAATTTGCATTTTATATAGGATTGTTAAGCATTCAAGCAGTGATTGTCTATCGTTACTTGGGATTTAATCGGTAATAAGCAGGAAGTTGATTCCATAAGTCACTGTCTCACAATTCAATCTAATCTGATCTTTTAATCTTGCTAAAATTAACCAAGTAGCTAGGCCATTCAATCGTGTCTCTCGGACTTGTTGGTTGCTAACATGTTTTCCATCTTTGCAGTCCAAAGTGACTACCCCCCATAGCCTGCTGTTGGGAGACAACTAGAATGAAGAGGTCAGGTATGAGAGCGACAACCCCCAACTTGAGTCGTTGTCGCAATCCCTGTACAATCTGAGTGACAATAAGACCCTTTTGGGCATGTTGTATCAAGAAAGAAATATTAAATTTGGTTTTAAAGTGTCATTTTTGGACACCAAAGAACAAGTTGGCCCTAGAAGAGGGCTCTTCGAACACACAATATGAGTATATATTGCACAAGAATTATACCTAATGAAAAGTCAATTGAAGCAATTTAGATCTGCACCTAGAATAAAAGGAAAATCAAGTGCGAAGACAAGGAATCAAATAAAGAACATAAGCGAAGGAGAGACACAAATTTAGCCATTTCAGTTGACGTGTGCGAGTTTTTTAGAATTTCTGGTACAGTTGCAGGATCAAGAATTGCAGGCCGAGTTGCAGACTTCATAAGAGGGTCGAGACCTGTTAGAAAATCAGAAAGGCAAAAAGATTTTCTTATGTTGGTAATTACTTCTTATATCTTTTTGCTCATATTAACTTTCTTGTGTTCTTCTTTTATATTCGTTTCATCAAGCAATCATCAAAACAAAACATGAAGATCAACGACACACTAGATGTAGGCTCTCATCTAGTGCTAAATCCCTTGTATAGGGGAAAACACAGTGAAACTCTTCCACCAGTAAATCTGATTGAGATAGACGAAGACCTTAGATCCAAATGACCTTGCTCAACCAAGTCAACCTTTCAGGATGATTCGACAAACTTCGGTAGCCCCTTCTTGTTTAACAAGTACAACCCAACGACAATCTAGAACTTCGACCCCCAACAACTTTAGAATTTCGGCCCCCAACAACAATCGAAAATTTCGACGCCACGTACTTCAGCATTTCGGTCTTCCAGTTTCAATACTTCAATTTGTCTCGGAACTTCGATTTCCTAGAATGTACACGAATTCCTGTAGTCACGAATTCCTGCAATCATACGTGAATTCCAGTTTTGCAAATTCCTGCAACCACACCTGAATTTTTGTAGTTGTGAATTCCTGTAATCACACTTGAATTCCTGTAGTTGTGAATTCCTGTAATCACACTTGAATTCCTGTAGTGGTGAATTCCTCTAATCACATCTGAATTCCTGTAGCCGAACTTGAGTGTCTTGTCCTCCAAATGAGGTTGAATTGCTGCCTTGATATAGTAGATTCTGCCCCTCAATTAGGTTGACTTGGTGGAGGAGGCCAAAATGACCTATTTTACATAAAAATAAATTTATTTCTTGACAGATGAAGTCCAAGAATGGTCTTTTACATTATGACAAAGACAAGGACACTTGACATAAACCCTAGAAGCCTACAATTGAGGCTTTGACCTATAAACAATTGACCCAAGCATGAAACCCATGCTCTCACAAGTCAATTTATTTTTATAATAAAATTTCTTTTTCTTCCTTTTGACAAATACATTACATCATGGCTCAAATACAATTATGAAGAACACCACTAGTTACATTTTGCAACAATACCTTGTTAAGTTGCAGAAATAAAGAACTTTGACCTTTGTTGACTTGGACAAACTTTGACTCTTTTGGGGAAGATACTTTGGAGGGTTGACTTGGTGCTTAGTGGAAGTCTTGGTTTTCTGTTTGGGTCTTGGTTGTCTCATTTTGATTTGGTTTTATAAGAAGAAGAAGAATTTGATTTGGTTTTCCCCTAGGATAGGGGTTTTCCTTGGTTCAGAGCTTATATCTTGTGTCTTTTTGTTCTTGTGATCTTCACACATTTATGGATTGGTAATTGCTTGATGAAAGAACATATAATAAAGAATTAAAGGCCAACACATAATCACAAGTAATTATCAAGTAAAGAGGAATCAAAACCTTAATTTCCATCCACATTGATTTCTCAACACTTTCCAACACAAAATAACTTCTACACACTTAAAGGAAATATTAGTATCACAAGAGTCTAGATTGAGCAACGAGAGAAGAGTCTAGATGTTTAACCAACAACATTCTAGTGCTCTTCAATCTAGAGCATCTCTCTAGGTCAATAATCATTGCAAGATAACTTACATAAATCAATCCACAAATATGACAAATGAGCTAATAATTTCGAATTCAAGAAATGTAGAGAATGGAAAACACAAATGGACAATATTACCTCACATCCAGAGTGAAACACCCAAAGTCTTAATTTTATTAGCGTATGAAAGAAATGAGTACAAATTTTGCTAGAGTTTCGCTAACTCAATAGCTCGTCTAAGAATGATTACAACGAGGAGCCCAAGGCTCATTTAAATAGAAGAATGGGGGAAAATCCCGATCTGAAACCTATTAAAATTTGGCAGTTCAGGGATGAATTTCTCCTAGAAGAAATCACATCTTTTAGTTCTGTTTGAACCATCTATAATAAAATTTCATTTCCGACAATTTTAATGACTTTCCAAAAATAGTAAGACACATCTCAATTTGGAAGTGATTTTCCAAAAAAGAAAGTCATGTGTAAATGTTCAAGGATAATCTCAACATAAGGAATCCATTTTAAAATAAAATCAATCATGATTATACAAGTAAATTAAATTGAGAATATCTTACTTGGAAAATCGAATATCTCCCTTGGATTAAGATAGTAACTCCACACTTAAGAGAATGTAACTCTCTCTCTCTAATTGAATGTATGGAAAAAGTGCAACTCCTCATTAAATGTTGCTGTAACTCCCTCATTCAGTTTGATTTGTAACTCTCACCAAATACTCTCTCATGTCTAAGTGTAACCGTCTCTCTCTCTCTCTAATTCAAATTGTAACTCCTCAAGACAAGTGTACCTCTCTCTTTATTCTTGGGATGAATTACACTTTTCCTGAAGTAACTCCTCCCTCATGGAATTCAATTCTTCTATTATTGGCTCAAGGAATGAATTCATTTTGTAACTCCTCTCCTTTCTCATGTATTTAAGCAAGAGCAAGTGAGAATTGAGTAGCATATTCATTGTGAAGAAGGAGAACTAGAGTTGAGTGTGTGCAAGAGAAGTGTGAGAGCAAATGAAGAATAAGAGAAAGGGAAGAGTTGGAGCAAGTGTGAAGGAGAAGATCTAATCAAGAGGAAGAGGAGATCTTCAATCAAAGAGAATGAACACTTTAGCTGCAAGTTGATCAGACATTGGTGACTTTATTCATTCTCATTCTCTCTCTTTATGTACTCTGTTGAACAATTGAAGAAATTTAATAGAAGAAGAACCATTTGGGTTTTCCTCTTGTGGGTTTTGCCCTGGTCATTGGACCTAACTCTCAATGTCTCATATTTGTGCTTGACTGTCTTCATATGATCCTTAAGTTAATTTTCTATCTACAATTGCTGATCTAAAAAGTTTTGAAGAAGAAATCTGCTTTCTAAGTAAGTGTAACAACATAGAACATTCAAGTTTTTGTAAAGTACATTCAGTTTTCTGCGAAGTACATTCAACTTTCTATAAAGTACATTCAGTTTTTTGCAAAGTACATTCAATTTTCTGCAAGTACATTCAATTTTCTGCCTAGAACTTTCAGTTTCTGCAAAGAATTTTTAAATCTATGCATAGAAGTTAGAACTTTCAAATTTTAAGAATACCCCATTAACAAGTGAGAAAGTGGAGGAAATCCCAAGGGAAATTCAAATTCCAAGTGTAGAAGTAGAATTTGAGATGTGGCAACGTTTTGCCTTCATTCCCATGTGCCAACAATGAATTCTATGCTAGCTGTGCCGTGTGTGGGGTGTTGTAGGTGGAAAGGGAGATTAATCCCACAAATCTCTTTAGCCAAAACTGCCACATTTTCTTTTGTGATGACACCTCTGTATATGAACCAACAAACTACAATGCATGTCCTTTCAAACTGTTGTGTGTAGGGATGAGTGAATTGGTTGTTAGCCTTGCTACGTAGGAGTTGAACTAGAGGCTGTGCATACAAGTGTAAAGTTTGGTGGACAATATTCCACAAAAATCTCAAATGAAATATCTCCTCAATTCTTCCATAGTCTGTTGATCTCTCCAAGATATTCAACTTGCTATGTATGATGTCGTACCCTTAATTCTGGCCCATAGGTCGATTTGCCCATGTGCTTGAATTCATGTGCCAAATCATGTTCCAAATCACCCCATTGACTTGCCTTTTATCTTGACTCTAATTTCCAAGAAATTTGCACCCCAATTAGCATGTGGGATTTTTTATTTTTTCCCCACTTTTTATTTTCTGGGCTATTTTATTGCCACATTTTGCCTTTGACTTAAAAGGAGTGGGTTTTGAGGGGTAAAAACACATTTTATGACCCCCCAAAGTGTGTCTTAGAAGAAAATTGAGGTGTAGGGATCTGATTTTTATCACCCATATCCCCTACATCTTCTCTAGACATCACTTATTACAATTTATATTAATTTTTTATTAAAAATCCCATCCTGCAGGAAATATTTAATAATTAAAAAATGACCCCTATACCTAATCAATTTCCACTATTTTTTTACAAATGATCTTGCATGGTAATATACATTGACTCTAGACAATAGGGCTCACCCAGGGCTTTACCATCAAGCCACACTCCAACTTTGGGGATATATCTAGGAAAAAATACTCAAGTAGTCATTCAGTGTTGAAAAACACGAATAATAAGTTAAGTTTAAAAAACTCAGCTCAGTGTTGAGAAGCACAAATAATTAGTTAAGTGAAAAAACTCCCTAGAGTGGACTGTCTTGATAGTAACGTCCCAAGCTGCTTAGACCTATTACATGGCTTTATTCATCATGCTAGCATCATGTTTACAATATCCCCGTAGGGCTACGAAATTTTACTACAAAATGAGGAGAGAGAGAAGGATGGGGCTTAAAAGCTCTGATGAAATTTGGAACTCTGAGTTATCTGAAAGTGCTGGAATGCTTTGAAATGTACTTTGGGCATGGAGTCTTCAAAAAATATTCAAATACAACTTTAGTGGTCAACAGACCCATCCTCAAGTGTTCATTTATGAGCACGGAAATTATGAGGCATTTGGATAACAAACCATCCCAAAGGACCCCGCTATAATACCGAGTGCTTGTTTAAGACTTGCTGTGCCTATGAGCTACCCTCGAAGGGCTCTTATTGGTAACGAGTCATCTTGAAGGCCAAATTTAAGGACGCGAGATCATTCCTGAGGTTTTGTTAAGGTCAATAGATTAGTTTGAGGTGGAAATTGTAGCAGCGAGCCCTCCTGATGTTTGGTTTGAGTAGAAAAGCGTTGTATGGAAAGTGTAGGCTGGTTCAAGGTTTTGTTGGAGTAGTGGTTCATGTTCTCTAAGGAAACCTTTGGCAACACCTGTGATATTATCCAAGGTGGGTCTGTGGTCGCAAAGGCGCAACAAAATCTGGTTGATTCCTAACTCTGGTTGTAAGGTCAAATTACGAGTATTAGGACAATAGGGTTTGCTGATGCAATAATAATTGTTGTGAATCTAAATGTAGTGTGAAATTTGGAAGGAATCTGGGTTTAAAACCCATTATGTATTGCTAGATTGGCTTCATGTGTATGAATTGTTGGTGGATTTAAATACTAGTTACACAATTTATTGTATTCATTATTGTCTCTATTTACAAAAGTTGAAGGAATACTGTGATACTAGTCAGAATAGAAATCTTCTCATATGCTTTTTTCAACCCTAAGGGCAAATCTTGCTGTGTTCCACTAAGACTCCGGGATGGGGGGACACTGGTGCAGGGAGATGCACAAGTGGGACGTGTGGGAGTACCCCTAATTTTTAGGGAAATTTAGGGGGAATGGGGGGATGTTGGGATATATATATATATATATATATATATATATATATATATATATATATATATATATTCAAATTCATATTCAATAATGAAAGTATAAATACATTGATCCATACATAATAGAATTAAATAATGAAGTACACTAATCCATACTCATCATTCATACTGGTGCATATATCATTCATCCATACACCACGAGATTCAGTAATGAAATACAATGATCCATATTCATCATTCTACAATCTACATTGATTTAAAAATTAAATTCATCGTTTATCATTCTAGATTTTAAACAGATTTAAAATTTAAATTCACCATTCTAGAGTCTAATTAGTACTAACTGAAGTTTGAAGACTTGAATAGTAATTTGATATAACTCAAACTCAAAAACTGTGAAGAGTGAGGAGTCAAAGAATTAGTCTAAGGTCATCGATATCTAGAGTAAAGACTCAGAAGTTGAAAGTGAAAATAAAAAATGGACAATCAGCATTGAAGGAACATCACAGGGGAGGATAGGCGATGATTAGCTGGTAAGTCAGTTAACACTTCGTGGTAAGCCAAGTAGATGTAAGCTTGGTAAGTCAAATGAGTGAGTTAGGGATTGCAATCTAGTTTATGTTTTGATATATATATATATATATATTTTTTTTTTTTTAAATTTCAAGGGTTATTAGACAAAATTGAGGTGCTCTTGATTAAATGCTAGTTCCACACCCTCATACTTGATAGAATGCAATGAAAACATTGCAAAACCCCTAATCCTAAAATCTTGAAAAATGTTAAGTCTGCTGAATTTTGAATGAGATATGAAATTCTTTTTTATCCATATGAAGTCCAATGAGGTTGGAACCACTCTCAAACATCCCGAGTCATTTCATGGTAATGTTAAAAATTTAAGTAGGAGGATGAAAATGAAAGATAAAATTAAGAATTTAACATTACCTTTAATTACATGTCATTAATAAGGCCCTAGGGTTGAATATTAAGTTTTCCCACTTATAAATTATTGTTTTCAAGCAAAATTGAGGGGGACGCCTAGCCCTTTCATAGGGGGGACACCCAAAAGCACCCTTTTTGGGGAGTTGCATTCCCCACACTGGGGAAACATCCCCCTGCTTCTCCGCAAAAGGGGAACATGGGGAAACGCTTCCCCAGATGTCCCCCCGTCCCAGATGCGTGGGGTGCGAGAGGTGCAGGCACCTCACCCTAGGGGATGCATCCTCGTGGAACACTGAATTTTTCCCTAAGGGCTATGACAAGGGGCTCGATGAGGATGTATCCCCCAAGTTGGTCCAATGCTCCAAGAGTACTGGCAGAAAATATCCATCAATGTGATGACAAAGGAAAGATAGAACCTCACAATATAAGTCGTAACATGATCCATCTTGAACTAAATAATGAAATCCTTGTTTTCAGTTTTCTTGTTTAGTTGTTTACAAATACTGCCCATTTTATTAAGTTATGTTCCTTATCAGTTATTGCAATTCATAATTGTCCAGGGCATTTCTATATGATAGTTATACATCACTGGTAAGTATTTATATCAGCAATAGAGGCAGTTGCATGTGTCACTGAGGCATTCTCCTTATTTTTTATGCAGTGGAGACAGAAAAACATCGTGATGAACTTGCTAGTGTTCGAGCAGAGTTGGAACCTTGGGAAAAGCAGCAAATCGATTGTAAAGGAAAACTTGATGTTGCAAAATCTGAAAGCAAGCTTTTGAAACAGAAGGTAAGATACTAAATGATAGAAGCTCAAGTAAGCGTTTCAGTTTAAGTGTATCTATGACCTTGAGTGGCATGATTGGATCAATTTTCATTTTTCTGTAGCAGGTTTGAATAGTTTGGAATACAATAAGATTAAGAACATATTTTGAACAGTAAAGGCACATTTTGATTTTTCTGTGTCTAGAATTCCAGCCTATTCAATAATATTTTGTTCCTATAATCAATATATCTGATTATATTTGGTTTTCAGCACGAGACTGGACGAAAGGCTTATGATACAGCACAAAATCAAATGAAAGAAATTAAACAGAAAGTCAAGGATAAGGAGGCTGACCTTAAAAACATGGAAATCGCAATAGATAAAAATAAGCTTTTAGCATCTGAAGCTCGAAGTGAAGAACAGGTGTGAATACGAGATGTTTAATAGTGTGACCGGTTATTAGGGCAGTAGTTATATTTTCGGACTAATCAATTTGTGCTATCTATTTACTAATGTCTGACACCTGTATTGAGTTTTCAGACTTGCACGAAAGAAGAAGAGTCCCTTGCTTCTCTGGAACAAGTGGCGAGGCAAAAGGTATCAGAACTTTCATCGATTTTGGAGTCAGAGAAGAGTCAGGGATCTGTTTTAAGGGCTATTCTGCAAGCAAAGGAATCAAAGCAGATACAGGGGATATATGGGCGGCTAGGAGACCTTGGTGCAATTCATGGTCAGTTTTCTCCCTTATGCATTCATTTCAAGGACATTTTAGTGTTATAAATTTTATCATAAGTCAATGAATGAAGTAGTTAGTGTCCCTGCAGTCGAATAACTGCTGATCATCTGTTTTAGACTTTGATTTCATTAAATATTATTAGCAGTTCAGCAGCCATTTTGCACAGGCTGTGCAATTAAGGTAGTTTTGAAATGTATTTTATTGTATTCCACACAGTATTTTGTTCGTGTCCAATGAGAAGTCAACTAATTTTGTCTAAACTTCATAAACAATTTTGCACTGTTAGGGTACTTCTTGATGTACTTTAAGAGAATTTATTTGCACTTGCTGGAAGTTTTGTTTCTGACCTAAATTATTCTATTATATATAATGATATCAGTCAGCATTAAATGGCTGTAAGCTAAGGCATGTCATGGCCCATTTTTTATGATTTTAGTATTTTACAGTCATGAAATATTTTGCTTGTAACAGAATTACGTTTCATGTTTTATAGCATCTTTCTGAACTGAATAAAATAATCGTTTTAACCTATGCTTTTGTCAGAATAAAGGGTATAGCTGTACCTTCCTGAGTGCGTTATGTAAGCAATGGATAATATTGACAGAAGGATTTGTAAGAAGCACAAGACTGATAGACTATTTTTCTTTTCCGCAGTTCATTGCAGTTTGTCAATACCTATTATGAATATGTTGTATATTCTTCTTGAACCTCTATATTTAATATTATTTGTGTGGTCTTTCTTGAACTGTTTCAAATTTTCTTCAACCATCTTGCAGCTGTCTACCCTAAATCTTCACTCTTTGTTTGCATGTTTCTGGTATTCTACCATTACCATCATTGTATTTGCAATTTTGTCATTTGTTTTTGAAAAAGTTTCCCTTAAGTGTTAATGAAACAAAAGGTACAGGGAGAACTCTATACAGAAATTGGGGGCTGTAGTTGCAGCCACCACAAGCTCAGATGAGAATCCAAACTGAGACAATTTTGCAGACTGTCGACATAGTGGGGGGTGGACACACTCAAAGAGCTTCATTAAGCAATGAACCAGCTGACTGAACTTTAGCTGCCATACCATGCAAGAACACCAAAACATCCTGGTGACAGGAACAGAAGCAGAAGCTAAGTTGCAGATACTAGACCCAACTGCCATGACCGACAATAGCACCACCACAACTCGAAACCAGGGCGTCTCAGCATATTAGCTGTTATGAGATAGTGTACCAAAATTTTTTAGTCAGCAGACAAATCAGAGAGCGAATCTAGTCCCCACACCATGCAGGGACACCATGAAATACGAGAACTGTTCATATTTGGACTGTGATACAAAAGATCACAATAGTAGGCTCCCACAAGCATAATATGAGCAGGAGACCCATAATGCTAGAAATAGAAACCACCATTTGCTTGGGTGAACACAATGGCACAAACACAAGCAACCGGAATCGAGACATCACGATGCCACAATCACACAATTGAGAAAGCTGCCATGAGAGGAGTCTGCTGGAACATCCCAAATAGAACCATTTGAAAATCCGATTCCATCACCATACATTGTCAAGACGGAGAAGATAGGGCTGCTATGACAATATATAGAGGATATTCCACTGCCATGAGGAAAAGAGTAATCCATGACTTGTAAAAACACACACCAAGAGACTAACTGAAGGCATTGTGTCTCTGCTCTACTTCCTAGCTATGCCACCTCCTTTTTTAGATTGACTGCCTAAGCACTTCCTATGTCTTGTGGGTGAAACCCTAGTAGGTTTTGAGGTAAGGATGCTTGGCCAAAGGAGGCATGTGTCTTTAGTCCTTGTGTTTCCAACCCAATAGCTTACATTGTCAAATATTTTTTTGGTTGCTAAATGGACTGTTGCCAACAAAGCTAGCTTTACCTTCTTCTTAAATGCCACAATCAGGTGATATTTGTTGCTTCAAAGTTATGTAGGTGTTCGTGTTGGTCTCATCTCTTGAGATACATTACCTAGGACAACACATTTAGGTTTAGTTAATGTTTAGATATCACAAGATGGCACATAATTGGCTGCACTATCACAACTTGTTGTCAAGTAGTTGAGCCTTGGTTTCTACAATGAAAACAGAATTGTATATGGGGACTAAACCACATGATAAAAAATGCTCGTTCAATTTATTCACTTGTTTCAAATTCAATGAGATAAAGATATCCTGCTTAGTGTGAACAGAAAATGACAAACCATTTAACCATAAATACATCAGTTTTTCAATTAATGGATCCACTGTAATGATTGAGAAAATAAACTTAGGATTTTACCTATCATCATTATTTAGCTCGTAATGATCAATTGGAAGATTACTTAGGCTTGAAAATATATTCAGCTGGTCACAACATTATTTAATAGATTCAAAAATCCACATAATTATGCTGGATATGTAGCTAAGTTATCATGGCTATTAGAATTTCGTAATGTACTCCCAAAGGTAGGTAAAGATGCATACATAATGGCGATTTAAATTATCATACTATGCAAGATAACCGTTAAGTCCCAGATTATCTCATCAGCTAATGGAATGAATGAGTCTCCTCTTTCTCATTAAGCTCTCGATAACAAATGAGATACTTCTAGAAGTTCAAGTTGGTCATAATGTGTTCATCATGTGGAGAAATCTATGAAAGAGGCATGAAATATCAAAGTCAAAGCGTTTTTACTTAAAATCTATTATTTTTAATTAAAATGGAGGAGTGTGACTGCTTGCAAAATCATTTGTTAAGAGTCTAGGATATCAGAGATTAATTGAGACCAATTAAAAGGACATTGAAAGATGAAGTTATGGGGGCTATAACTTTGAAAAGGTTACGCTATATATATGCAAATGTTATTGAGATCTTGAACCTTACTAACAATGATAAATATCTGAAAATGGAGCAGTTGAGCACTGAAATTTTTCAACAAGATAGTTGGAAATAAAAGTTTGGGAATGACAATGAAATTCAGCTTTGTGAGATAGCAATTGCATCAAAGGTTAAGAGAAAAGGAGGCAAACAAAGAGAAGATAATCATGGAAATAAATCTGCATAATCAATTGATTGCAAAAAGCTATTATATGTTTTTATTGTGGTATTGTGGCAAATTAGAGATTTTAAGGAGAGTTAGTAGGAAGTGGTTGTGGGGACAAGGTCGTAATCCTGTCGGCTGTTAATTATTGTGGAGAAAGTTTACTGATCACCTTCGTTCTGTATGGTAGCTTTAAATTGTTAAAGGGTTACAACTTACGTAGCAGTCTTAACGTATCTGTACCAAATTGCTATCAAATCAGTTAAAAATAGGTCGTATCTGTTCAATGTGATTAAACAAGTCATATTAAGATTATACACCACTATAGGTATACAACTATATTTAAAGAAATGAATTAAGTTGAATTAATCCGAGGAAAAATACAAGGGGGATATTGTGAAGGTTTTTTATAAAAATGAAAAGATTTATATGAAAAGAATGTTAGAAAGATTATTACTCCATAAATAAAAAGTTGAATAAAGGTATAAAAGGGTGATTAAAAAGAAAAAGAAAATTTAGCAAATTAATGAATTGAAAATTATATTGTTAAAGTATATACGAAGAACATCCAACAATCAAAAGTGTGGAAAAAAGATGTAGATATTTGGAAAAGATATTAAAGTATTGAGGTTAAAAAAAATTATTGGTTTAAAAATATTCATAAAAGGTATATTCTTTGATAAAATAATATATAGAGTATATTAAGTTATTTAAAAAAATAAAAGAGAAGAGAACCACATTTTTTTTTTTATAAAGGTAAAGGTGCTACTTTTAAGACCCTAAGTTCACCTCAGAATTGAGTCTAAACACAAATGGAGTCTAATTCGGAATTGAAGGAATGAAGATTTCCAGAAACTTCATGTAATTATGCTTTAGTGCTATTTAGAATTAAAGAGTTTATTGCGGGAAAAGATGTCACTATTGCTATCTCACCTGTCGAGGATAAAAATTATATAACGCCTAAAATTGCAAACCAATTGGTGATTCCTGAGTTAAATATAATCGAAAAATTAGACTTTTTCAGCAAAACATAATATGAAATAACTGATTTACAATTAAACATTGGCGATTATACATTTATATCGAAATTCTCTATTCAATCTTTGCTTTTTGACGATAGTGACATTATTTTGGGTTCACCTTGGATGAAAACTCTAGGGTCCTTTATCCTAAATACAAAAAAGAAGTTTTCGACATTATCCCACAAAAAGAAAAAGATAATGCTACAGGACGTTACCTTGAAGCCAAATTCAGTGACGACTGAAGAGATACAAGAAATCTCAAAAGCAATTCTTCAAGGAAGTAAAAAGGGGATACAAAATATGCAAAGAGAAGTTGACAAGATCACTACTGACAAAAATGAAGAAGTTTCTCGACTTAAAGACCACAGTGAAAAGCTACTGATGCAAATTAAGAAGCTTAAGAAGGAGAAGAAGTCATTAGAAACCAAGGTGCAGTAGTTTATCGACAAGGAACCGTTGATTGTAGAAGTCCAAGTTGAAGAGAAAGAAATTAATACTGATGCAGTGAATGTCACAACTAAATAAGAAGACAAGCAAGTAAAAAAAAATACAAACTTAGATGTTGTAATTCAGATGATGGACATTCCAAGTGAAGGTTCTGTAACCAGCTCAATAACATCGTCGCTAGAAGAAAATAAACAAATTACCACACACCTAAGAAGGTCAAGTCAAACCAAAAAAGTTCCCTATCGACATCCGAATCACGAGAGTAGACAACTCAATCAAGATACATATTCAGAACAAAAACAACAAACATATGTTCCAAAGAATACTAATGTTAGTGCAATCCACTCATGTGATAACAATTCATCACAAGTTTCAAGTCATCACAAGACTCCACAAAAAAATGATTTAGGAATGAGGATGTATGATCCCTCCTTCGTGCGACAATTTTGTATGTCACTCCAAGGATCATATCGTCTAGTATCAACGAAGATTTCGGGACGAGAATCAAGCCTTTTTCATCAACAAGCCTTGAGGACAAAGATTTTTGAGGAGGAAGGTAATGCTATGAATAAAATATATAGAAAATAATGTACAAGATAATAATCATAAATAATGATAATTAATTAGTAATTAGTAGTGAAGAGGCATGTCTGAATGGGACATGACCTTCCATGAAAAGTCACCAGCCTAGGGTATATAAGCAGACCTCTCACTCTCAAATGTATCATCAATTATCATTCATTTTATATCATAATATTTGTATCCTCAATGGGTAGTTTCATATTCCAAGTCTTTTGGAGTATTTAACTTGAGGTACGAACTTTGTTCGTTCCAAAAATCCGGTTGATCCGGTCACTGGATGAGGTGCCATTGGCAAGGTCTGCGCTGTCATTGCATAACCCCTACACAGTCCCCATGTCACCCTCTTCGGGCACCACGTCACCCCAGCTATGGATCGATCTAACTCGGAGAATCTCAGATCTTAGCCCCCTGGTCTCACACCCCGCCTCCTGGCTTTTGGAACTGATCCTACATTAAAATCTTGAAAACCCTCTCTGCCACTACATAGACCTGCGTATCCGACTGAGAAAATCACTTTCTCCGGAAGCTACTCTGCTGCCCCTTTCTGCACTGGAATCACTTAGATATGATCTTCGTCCAAGCAGTTGTTCTATTAGAGGAATTCGATCACTTGATTCACTTGGTTTGCCTTTGCAAATGACCCTCAATCCTTTCTTTGTAGTCCTCTCGTTGAGAAATCAATGACCGAGATTACATCTCTAATCAACAACTAAGATTATAACATGGCTTAATCTTTGCTTTCTAGATCATCCTCACTCTGTTTTATTAATACCCTTTAGTTATTTAATTTCCCTAAGTTTAGACTTAGGGTCCCCATTAAAATAAATAATTTTTACAATAAAACATAATCTAAGTGGAATTTTCACAAACAATTTTTGGGTTCTTTGGAATACTAGTGCCTAAGCCTCTCCACAAAATTTGAGACTTAGAGCACTTCTGACGCTACCAAAAATCAACACTCCCTCTTAGCGAGGAAAGTGCTCTAACAACATGCATGCTTCATACTGCTCTGACCCTGAAGCATCCTCTGCGCTGCTGAAGTCTGACAAGCTGTCCATCAGCCACTGCGCTGCTGCTGCAACTGTACGACTGCCCATGACACTGCCACTGCCACTGCTGCATTGTACTACAACTCCCTCTCAAGTGCTGCTAGCACTGCCACTACTAACACTGCATCTGCATTGCAGCTCAACTGTTGAGAGAAGCAATTGAAATCACCCAAAAACTGAACAAGTGTTCAGTGGATGCACCTCGGTGCTGAAGGCTTTGATCGCTGATAACTACTGCGTTGTTGTAATATCCCCAAAGGGAAATAACCAGTAATAAACAGAAATATGCCAGACAGATATAGAAAATACAATACTGAACCAGATCACTGAATCATGACACATGTAATACCAGAAACTGAGCCATTTTATTAATCAGAAAGTACATAGAGAGGAGTAAATCAGAATCAATGCACCTATCCTTGCCCTAGGCAAGTGATGACCCTCCCATACAAGAAAATGGCTGCAACAAGGACAGCGTCCTAGCTGCTCTGAAGACTGAAGATGAACTGCGCTGGTACTGGGGCTGATCTCAAGCTGCAAACCCTCACAAATGGAAAACGCTGTCTCTGCTAGTGACAGCGCAGAAACAGGTGAAGCACAAATCCCTCAACCCCCCAGACAGATGAACCTGCTACAGAATACTGGAAAACGCTATTGAGCTCCTCTCACAATAGTTTGCTCCTCAGATCTGCGTCCCACCTGATGGATCTGAAGCCTCCAATCAAATCTGCGTCCTTCCCTTCCTGATCTGCGTCCTCCAATACTAGATCTACTGCCAAACCTTCAGATCTATGCTAGATCTGGAACTATCTCCTCAGATCTACAGCCTCTAGGGCTAGATCTGGTGTTATCCCTTCAGATCTGGACTAGATCTATCAATATCTCCTCAGATCTGTCACTCCTCAAGCTGGATCTAGTGCTAAACCCCCAGATCTGCAACATACAAGACTAGATCTGCAACATACAAGACTAGATCTGCAAGATACAAGACTAGATCTGCAAGATCTATCCTTCCCAAAGCTGGATCTAACAATAAGCCTTCAGATCTGCAACCCTTACCTTCAGAAATGGACAGCGTCCTCACTCTAGGGCCTGACAGCGTCCTTCTGCCTCCCTAAACAGCGTTTTCTCTGCCAAACCAGGACTGCGTCCTCCTTGGACAACGTCCTTCCTCTCCTGAAAGGATCAGCGTCCTCTCTCCAGATGAGACAGCGTCCTTCTCCTTCAAGAATCAGCGTCCTTCCTTCTCTTGCTCTGCGCAGCCACAAGAGGGCTTTCTCCTCCTCAGATATGCTTCAGGAACTGCTGCTGCTGCTACTGGAACTGAAAAGTATGCTCAGGACAAACCTTACTAGGGCGGGCACTCGAAGTCCCCCGAAGCTAAGGGTGAAACCAGAAAAACCTTACCAGGGCAGGCACTCGAAGTCCCCCGAGGCTAAGGGTGAGATCTCCGACCGGAGACACTCGTGCACTAAATAGTGCTGCAGACCGACTAAACAACCGGCGTGCTGAAGCAGACAGAAGTCTAGCTATCAATAATAATATCAAATCATGAATGATCCAAATGAGGTGAGAACCTCTCCTTTTATAATGCCAAACTCCCTCCAAAACTTAACTCTCCTTTGACCTGCGCAGTTTACCTCGGGTCAGCCTGATGCCTCCCCTATCATACTCATGTGGACCCCCAAGGCCCCCTCTTTAAGTTATAACGTTGATCAACTAGGAAAACACTTTATTTTATAAAGTGAGGTGACTAAAGTGAGGTGACCCCTCTTATTTCTCACTTTATTTATTATTTCCAACTAAAGCGGCAAAATTAAACAAAATGAGATATTCCAATTAGCAAGGCTAATTGGGAATATTACAGTCTCCCCCGGCAAAACGTTGCTTGTCCTCAAGCAACTGAAGTGATGGATGCTGTAAAGTCTGCTCACTCTCCCCAGTGGCATCCTCATCCGCCTACACCAAAGCTCGAACCGTTAGTGAGGGCGCATCCTGCAGTGTTAAGGGTGGGGTCTTAAGGCCCACCGAACATTCCCATTCGGGACCCGGCGCGCTCCCAATTACGCAGACCCCGGCAGCGTGTCAAGGCCCACCGGACCCTCAACAGGGAGGCTGCCCTAAACTGGGATATTACAGCCCACCATGCTCCGTGAGTCTCGACCTCGAGACCTCGGCTCTGATACCACATTGATCCAACCACTACACCAAAAGCTCGAATTGTTAGTGAGGGCGACATCCCATGGTGTTAAGGGTGGGGTCTTAAGGCCCACCGGAACATCTCGGGACGGGGACCCTCGCGCAGTCCCCCAATTACGCAGACCCCGGCAGCGTGTCAAGGCCCACCGGACCCTCAACAGGGAGGCTGCCCTAAACAGGGATATTACAGTTGTCCTCTGATGGAATACGCTGCTGCTGCTCTGCATTGTGCTGCTACTGCTACGCTGATGCTGCTCTGCGCGGCTACCTACTGCACTATTGTCTCCATCAGTCCTTGGCTCCCGCTGAAAACTCCTCCATCCCGCTACTGCTGATTATGGGCACCCGTAGCCAGGTTGTGATCCAAGGGGTGGGCTCCTGAAGGATCCCGTCCAATTGAAGTTCAAGATGAACTACAGTTCTATGTCGCCCCATTTCTCTCTTGGAGAAGTGTGGGCACTCATGGAAAACTCATCCTGCTCGACCTTTGCGGCTGCAACTCTAGGATCACGATTTTCATCCTTGTCCTTTTTCTTCAAAGG
This sequence comes from Pinus albicaulis, assembly GCA_034641835.2. Taxonomy (NCBI): domain Eukaryota; kingdom Viridiplantae; phylum Streptophyta; class Pinopsida; order Pinales; family Pinaceae; genus Pinus; species Pinus albicaulis. The sequence goes on along the minus strand of CM076572.1, from coordinate 829,485,893 downwards.
ACACTGTGATGCCAAGTGGCCCATCTCGCCACATTTGAAACACTTCACCTTCGAGACATCTCTCTTCTGTCTCTGTTGCCCTTCCTATCCCTTCGATGCCAGGGCTGCATTCTCCTCCTCCTTCGGATTCTTAGATCCGCTTCCGCTGCTACCGTCAAGCTTGCATTTGACTAGATCTATTAGCTCCTCCTCTTGAAGTGTTGCCCATATCTGCTCCCAACTAGGAAGCGTACCCTGCCCAAAATACTTTGGACAAAAACTTGCCACTCCTCCGTGACTGCGTTAAGGGCTAGCCTCACCATAGTTGCTGTAGTTGGGGTGGATCCCACGACTGCCAATTGGTCTCGAATCTCCTGAAATCTCGTAAGGAATGGAGCAATGCGCTCCCCCTTTTGCACTGGATCATCCAAAGATTTTGCTCTTAGTACATCTTCCGCTGCTTAGAAGTTCCTTCGTACAGTAGAGCAAAGGCCTCCCATATCTCTCTAGCGATGTTCTTGCCAGCGATATGCGAGACTATGTGATCCTTGACACCATGAAGGATTAGTCTCTTGGCCTTTGCCATATCAGACTTGCACTTCTTGTTCTGATCCGGATTTGTAGATACAATAACCACATTGTCCACGAACGCTTTGAGATCAAATTCATCTAGAAGGAATTTGATTCTTTCCTGCTAGATTACATAGTTGAAGGATCCCTCCAAGCGGTCTGGATATCTCAGTCCATGAGATCCCATTTCAGTCGAAAACTGTCGAACTACTCTCTCTTCTCCCCCCTGTGCGCAACACTAGGCAAGCTTACTTAGAGAGAGACAAACTCGAAAAATTAGCCCTCCAGGCTAGAACTGTGCAATTCCGTTGGGGATTCGATCCGATACTGCAGAATTTCAGCCTTCACTTCATTGCCAGATCCGCTCTTCTTGGTTCACATCAAATGCTCTGATACCTTGTGAAACTACCTAGATCTGACCATATTAGAAGTCCTATTGCAACTAATTGAATTTACTTATCCTATTATATAAATTACATTACAAAATTAATTAAGATTTCTTCATGAATTACTAAAGCAACCTACACTTAATACTTTATGATTCTGAAACAAAGAAATTGAGCAACAATTAAATCACACATTGGACACCTTTATTTTGAACTAAGTCCCTGAAAAACCCCATTGCAGGAAAATGGGTGCAGCAGATATGAGGGTTTGTATTATTAAGCAGTAGCAATTTCTGAATACATCGCTGAATACCTCAAGGGTTATTCAGTTACAGAGAGATAAATACTGGCAGAAAGAATGTGAGTTTTACCTCACTCAATCACTGGAAAATCCGGCTGATCTGGTCATTGGATGAGGGCCCCTGGCAGGCTCTGCGTTGTCACTACGCAATCCCTGCATCATCCTCTCTGGGCACTACGTCACCCCAGCTATAGATTGATCTGACTCTCGGAATCTCAGATTTCAACCTCTCGGTCTCACACCCTGACTCCCAGCTTCTGGAACTGATCCGACAGTAAAATCTCGGAAACCCTCTCAAACACTGGGCATCCTTTGTCTAGCCCTGCGTGGCTCTTCGCTGGCTTTGCATCAGCCTGCCTGGCTTTGCGCTGGCTATGCTAGACGTCTCTCTGCCTTTCTCTGCCGATGATTCTTTGACTAAGAAAATCACTCTATCCGGAAGTTACTTTGCCCCTCACTGCGTTGGAATCACTTAAATCCGATCTTCGTCTGAGCACTTGCTCCGTCAGAAGAATTTGATCACTTGATTCACTCGGTCTTTCTTTCCAAATGACCCTCAATCCTTCCTTTATAGTCTTCTCGTTGAGAAATGAACGATTGAGATTAGATCTCTAATCAACAACTAAGATTATAACATGACTTGATCTTCGTTTTCTAGATCATTTTCACTCTGTTTTATTAATACCCTTTAATTATTTAATTTTCCCTAAGTTTAGACTTAGGATCAAGGTTACTTGGAAGCGGGAGCGGGAGCGGGAGCGAAGCGCGGAGTGCCATTTTTAAAAGTTTCCGAGTCCGGAGCGTTTTCGGGAGCGTTTATATATATATATATATATATATTTTAATATTTTTTATATTTTGATGCATATATGTCAACAAAAACATGTAGAATGATGAATTAGACATAAAAAACATAAAAACATAGATTGAATCATATAACATCAATCATCTAGAAGTTATAATCTTCATCAACCACGCCCACGAGTTGGAAGCATACAACATATTGACTCTTGAGTCTTGCAAATCATCAATTTGAAGGTTTCAAGCTTTCAAAATTCAATATATAACATTTATCATCATTGATAATTTGATATATAACATTTATCATCATTGATTTCAAATTTCAATATCTAACATTTATCATCATTGATTTATTGATTTCAAAATTCAATATACATTTATCATCATTGATATATAACATTTATCATCATTGATTCATTGATTTCAAAATTCAATATATAACATTTATCATCATTGATTCATTGATCACCATATAACTTTCATGAAGCATCATATTCATAATTCATAATGACTTGTAAACTTATAAATGCCAACTTCAAAGTTTCATCTTTCAAATTCAAACTTCAAACTTAAATTGTCATTAAATATATGAAAGAGTCAAGTTTCAACTGTTCAACTGTCAACAATTATAAAAGATAAAAACTACTAGAAAATAGAAAAGACTAGTAAACAACAAATCTATTTTATCTATTGGCTGGCCCCTTGCCACGCCCACAAGAAATGTCTAATTTGTGCGAGCCACGAGGAAATGGTGGTCTTCTAGTACTCTCAGGAGTACCACGACCATGACTAGAAGGTGGAGGCTAGATCTGCAAAGGAACAATAGTGTGATATCGAGAACTGGCACTGGCACCCGCACCCGCACCCGCACTGCTACCAGTAGATGGTGGGACTGGCCCTGTGTGTGGCGGTGCCGCTGATGCCAAGCTACAAGCTACAATGCTACAAGCTATGAGGCCATTGGCCTAATACAAGACTACATATTAGTGATCAACAACATGATCAAAATCATCACCACTACTAAACAAGGGATCATCAACATGAGCTACATAAATAATATGGCTCAAAGTTTGAGGACTTCTAAAACTCCTCTACAACTTTAGTAGTAGTAGTAGTAGCAAAAATAGACATCAAAACTACAAATCACTGAGCAACATGGTCTCTCATGAAACTCATCATTGATTCATTGCTACTAGAAATGGATTATGGGATCATCAACAAGAGATACATAAACATCATCTAGCTCAAAGTCTTCAGACTTGGATTGCTCAACCTTATAACATGATAGAAATTGAAAAAGTTTAACATGCCTAACCAATGATTTTGGTTTGAGTGAAGGGTTCATCTCCTCAACCTTAAAATGCTGTAGAAAAAGATTAGCATAACTAACCAGTTGTTTTCCTTTGATTGAAGGGTACATCAAGGTTCTTAAACGACTTCATGCTCTTGATCAAATGCCAATATCATACCCTTACACATGATAGAATCAAATGGAAACATTGCAAATTCCCAAACCATGAAACCCTGAAAACCATTAAGTCTGCTGAATTTTGAGTGAAACCTAAAATTCTAGTTTCTCCATATGAAATCCAATGAGGCCGAAACCACTCTTAAACATCCTGAGTCATTTCATGGTAATGTTAAAAATTTAAGTAAAAGGATGAAAATGAAAAATAAAGGAAATGTCACTTTTACTTTAAGAATTTAACATTACCATGAAATGTCAATGCTTCCCTTACCTCCACATCAGCCCTAAAACCCATTTCTGGCCATGCGTGGGTCCGCGTAGGGAAAGAGTAGCTAAATGAACCCCTCTCCCCTTATAAACAATTCGTTTTTTCACTTAAAAAAATTTCCGCCTGGCAGGAAGCGTTTTTTTTCTTTCCAGGGAGCGTTCGGGAGCGAACGCTCCCGAGCGTTTCCAACCAGTTTAAAAACTCATCGAGCTGCTTTTTAAACGTCAGGCCAGGAGCTGCCGCTTCCCGAAGGTTTCGAAACGCTCCAAAAGTTGCGGGAGCGTTTTTAACAGCTGATTTGCTGGGGTCTCTAAAACGCCTCATCAGAAGCTGAGCGCTGTTGATGCTTGGAAACGCTCCCGCACGGAGCGCGTTTCGGAAACGGGAACGCAGGGGGTTTGAAGCTTCCCCGCAACCCTGCTTAGGATCCCCATTAAAATAATTAATTTTTACAATAAAACATAATCCGAGTAGAATTTTCACAACGGTTTTTGGGTTCTTTGGAATACTAGTGCCTAAGCCTCTCCACAAAATTTGAGACTTAGAGCACTTCCGATGCTACCAAAAATGAACAATTTTGTTTTGCAACAATTGGGTATTTGGGGTTTTATATTTTTGTATATATATTTGGGGTTTGGCATTGTTTGATTCATTTTTGGAGGTAATAGCTCAAGGGTTTGAAGCATAATTTTTTTAGGGCTATTCAACCAAGCAAGGAAGGCGGATTTAGGACCTTGAGGGAAAGGTATAGCCTTGCCAACTTCCTACAAGCTCAACCTCCAGCCTAAGAAAGAAAACCACCCAACATTTTGCAGTGATTGGTGACAAATTTTTGTGTTTGCAGCGGTTTGAAATTTTTTTTGGGCCTTAAGGCCTAATCGTGAGGCCTAAGGGCCTCCTAGGGCCCTTGACTCTCCTATTTCCCTTGGCTGCAACTCTTTTAGGGCTGGCTGTGGCCTCCTAAGGACCTCGACCCCCCCTCTAACCAAGCCATCTAGCCTTTAAGGGGCCTCAACTACCCTCCTTCGTTTGCTTAGCTGCAACCCTCATGGGGCCTAGCCCTTAGCCGCAGGGTCTCTAGGTCCTTCCCTTGGTTAGTGTCAACCCTGCTGGGCTTGACGTCAACCCTAAGTGGCTTCATCTTTCTTGCCGTGGTCTTCTAAGGCCTCTTCTCCCCCTTTTTTTCCCTTTTTTGCCATTCCTAGCCTTGGTTTGGGGTTTTCCTAACCCCAACCTCTATTTTTAGTCCTTATTCAACTATTATTCAATTATTGATTTGATTTTTCATCTCTAACATTTGGTTTGCAACGTTTCTAGAGTTAACTTGGTGGTTGTAGGGTCTCAAGTCATCAGAAGTCTATCTAGCCATCTACAAGGCCACTAGGCCTCTTGGTTTTCTCTCTAACCCTCTAATTTCATCACTGTTCTCATTTCAATTTCTGAAGTATTTGTGACAGCAACATAAAACACATTTTGAATAAGCCTAAGTTCATTTATAATTCACCTAAGGCATTGAGAACTAACCTAAGCCAATTTGAGTGCATATAAGTGAATTTCTTTTGGACTGTTAGGTTAATTTCAGATCTGATATGTTTGTTACAACCACATAAAAACACTTACAACAGTGATAAAATCATATAACAGTGGCATACTGACTCATTGACAATCATATTTTGTCATTGCAAAATCATTTGCACTCATTGGGCTTGCATTATTTGACATTTTTCATGATTTGTTGAAGGCTGTAATAATAATTTAAGGTCTGATATACTCTGCATAAGGTCTGATATAAAATTTACAGTGGTTGAAAAAAGTGTTAAGGGTCATCTAATTTCATTTGGTATGTTCTTTGCATCTTGTGGATCTTGGATAACTGCTTAAATTTGTTATTGAGTGATTTCCTTATTTCTGCACAGTGCAATCATATGTCTCCTAGCTGATTCATATTGTATCTCTGCATGATTGGCATCTGTCCACATTCTTGTACTTATACGGACAAGTGCTCTAATTGATTTGATAGTCTAATGAGAGTGGCTTAACAAGAATAGATTGTGATTAATGCTCTTGTTTCTCATTGCTATCATTGTTGTTGGATAAGTGGATACGCTGCTTTTCATTAATATTGTTGAGATAAATAACTCTCGTGGATTTATAACCTGAGTCACTCTCGAAGAAAGTTTAAATTATAATTGTGATAAGAGATCTAATTGTGTCCATAAGGAGCTCTTCATTGTATCTAATTGGAATATTGGTGATTCATTGTTATAATCTTGAAGGTTGCTAATTGTGTTAAGGAGCATAGATCTTGTCATCTTGATCTTGTTTATCACTTAAACAATTGTCTTTTGGTATTATTGACAACATTTTCTAGTACCGTTTATCTTGAGCACTTTTCTCGTAGTGAATATTGTCTTTATTTATTGTTTGAGTGCTTCATTGTTCTTAATTGAAAATCATTATCATTAAGTACTTAGCAAACTTTATAATCTCACCTTAAGACCACTCATTCAGATCTTGCATTTGCATTTTAGGATTAATATCTTGCATTAATTAATTAACTTCCAGGCATAAGCTTGGTCGATAGAGAGATAGGCCCACCTTTCTCATATGGCTTGAGGAGTCTAGAACCTCTTTAGTGGTTAACGTGGTGACCTTGCAGTCATCAGGGCCACCATCTTTCCAGTGCCGAAGGCATCGGGTGGTTAAAAGTAAAACCCCAAGGGAGGGACTGATAATCAAGCCAAAACTTGCTTCCCCTTGGTTTCTCTCTTACAACCTACTCTAGAAATTGGCTTCAAAACAGTTGAGAGGAGGGATGCACTTAAATAGACATATAACTTAAGATAAACTAATATTCTGCATCTCACATAGATTGTAAGATTTGCATCTGATTTAGGATAATGAATCATCCTTAAGCAACAACTGTTCATCGGGCAAGTTGGTAAATAATCTATCTTAAGCAAGTAATTGACTCCATTTAAGGCATTGGTCCTTCACGATAATTTAATTATTCAACTTGCTAATTTAACCAAGTTGCTAGGCCATTCAGTTGTGTCTCCTTGACTGGTTGGTTTCCAAGAAGTCTCCCATCTTCACATCTCATAGGGACTACCCTCCATAGCTTGCTGTAGGGAGACAGTTAGAATGGGGAGGGCGGCGATCAGAGTGACAGCCCCTGTCCTGAGTGTTGTCACATCTTTCCTGTACAGTTTGGGTGACAATAGACCCTATGGTCAAAACCCACCTTTTGACTCACATATATATTGACATTCATTTACCTCATTTGGTATCATCAACTCACTTACTCATTCGACCAATGAAGGAGTTCTTTTCACATGTGCGAAGGAGAAAAGAGACCGAAGTTTCCAGCGAAGTTTGACTTCTCTTATCTGTCTTTGAGCAAGATTGACTTGTGTATTCTTGCTTATGTTTGGCCGAGCTTTTGACTGGACTTGGAGGATGAAGTTCCTGTGGTTTTTTGACTGTCTTTGACTGAAAATATGTGTCTGTTTCTGGGCCATTGACCTAGAGTTGACTGCAGGTCAAGTACTAAAGGTTGACCAAAATCTTGACTGTGGAATTGCAGGCCAAATTTTGCCCCTCTTGAGCAGACTTTGACTGTGAGCAAGCATTGACTCTTTCTCTCTCATTTGACTGGTTTTGACTTGGAAAATATTGAGGTCAGAGATTGGCATTTAGAATGAAATATTCTGATGTATATTTTGATGAATTGAACTCTCTCATAAGGAAAGATTACTGGGTTTTCACCCTTGTGGTGTTTTGTCCTAAGAAATTTTGGTGTCTCTTGTTTTATTGTTCTCTGTGATCTCTTTTACTCTATTAAAGTTAATGGTTGAATTTTTCATGTATAGCTGCTTAATGATTTGAGTGCTCAAAAGAAGTTAAATTGTATCATTGGAAGTAGTTATCAATTTGAAAATTGCTATAGTCTTGTTTCCGTCTAGAAAATCAACCTTTTACCATTTCCCCAAGTATCCTTATACTAATAACACAACAGCACTAGTTGATGTATCATTTATAATATTTTAAGATGCGGTTTTTAAAATGATCAAAATAATGCTTTAGTATTACAGTAACTCTACTATAATAGGCAGGAACTTTGTGGGATAATCTTGTTACAGTCTGCTATTCCATATGCTACTCTTTTAATTATACATGTTTTCCTTCTTGACTTTAGGCATTGGTATGCACCATAAAACATAATTAGAGTTTCTGATGAATCATTTCTGTTTCATTATCCTTTCCTTCCAACTGTCCACTGAAGGCTCAAGATTTACTTGGTACCTGAGTCAAATTACTGAAATATTTTCTGGTGTGGTACGATACTTTTGAGCATTTGCCATATATTTTGACTTGATTCATATATCTGCAAAGTAGATAAATGTCTTTCAGATTAATCACATCACTAGGATAGACCAAATCCTAATGATGTGATTAATCCGAAAGAAATTTATCTACATTATGGATCACAAAAGTCTTAGATCTAACATATCTGCAAAGTGTTAGTCTAGTGAAGGTTGTAATACTTCGTAAATCTGAAGCCTTCCAAGAATATTAGCCATTAAACTACATATTCATGCTAACTAAAAGCAGTATGTGCATGGACTCATCCATGCATCCAAAACATCTGAAGAGATAAATAGATTCATCAGAAGCCTAGGCAATTGGCTCTGAATAAGATGCAGTCCAGAATTGGTGACAGTCATGTGCAGTTTCAAGGTTATTTCTACTTTCATTTCTGTCATTAGTTATTTTTCTCCCACTGGTTAATTCTACTTTCTATGATCAAGCATTAGATGTTGCGTTGGATTGGTTTGGTTTATTAGATGTGATAAGGTTAGCGAGCCTAACTCCAGCTCCTAATCATAGCTGGGATGGAGTGAGCAAATATAAGTAGTTAGTACACCTTCTTGTATTCAACAGCATGCATGGGTAGTAAAAAAATGTTTGTGTAATCAAAGTTCCATTAATAAATGCAGTCGAGTGAAGTGGTGACATGGTATCAGAGTCCAATGGTGTACCTCATGATGTAAAATTCTATTTACAAGTGTAACATAAGATGAATTTTCAAATAAAAGAGAAAAATACAAAATACAATGGAGGACCTTGCTTCTGCATCATTTCTATGTAAGAGATCAATCTCATCAAGTCAATGTTTTGGTTTTAAAATGTAATTTGTTGGTTGTCATCAGATCCATTCTTCAAAAGATTCTTTTTTTTTGGAGATATAAATTGAAGTTGTTTCATGAAAGTTTTTTTCCCTTTTTTTTGATATTCAAGGAATTCCAGACTTAATGAATATATATGCCTGCCTGCAGCAAAATATGACATTGCTATATCGACTGCTTGTGGAGGGCTTGATTTTATTGTGGTTGAAACTACATCTGCTGCCCAGTCGTGCGTTGAACTATTGCGCAGCAAGAACCTTGGTATCGCAACATTTATGATCCTTGTAAGTTGTTATCTGTAAACCAGACATAAGAAATTTACGCCCTTTTTCGAGGAACTACTTTGTATCTTACAGGAAGACAATCTGTAGAAAGGAGAATAATGTACAACAAATCATCTCAGCGTTATTGAGGTTATGCTTGCAATAAAGTTCAAGTAATTTATAGTAATAATGTGCACCATTGCATTCTGTTAATGCAAAATTAAAAGGATTAATTTTTTTCTGCTGTTTTCTGGATCTATGGAAACATTATTCATTTTTTCAGCTGTACAGAATATGCTTTTAAAACCCATTGAAATTTCCTTGATACAATACAGTTGGAAATAATTAAAATTGCTTTGGACCAAGTAAAGCTTAACTTGCCTTGAGTCATTTTTTCTCATTGGCATTAAGAGGATGTTTTGTTTTATATATTGTTATATTTCTTGAGCCTAAAGGTTCATAGGATCATCGTATCTTTTCCTTATAATTTTTCTCCTAGTTATAGCATGCACAATACGAACAAAATTGCAGCATCAATTGAAGGTTTTTGTTCCAATCTCAATGGTCCGTGGTTCTTCCTAAAGATTGGTTTTGCTATACATTTCAACTTGGTTTTAAAGGGGCTGGTGAAAGACAACCCCATAAATTACAAAGATTAATGGGTAGGATCATATCTTCTAACTCTTATCACCCACCATTGATGAGATAAGATAAGATAAGATACGATAATTTTATTAATGTCCAACAAATGACCATAAATAGGTTAATGAGATTGAAGGATACAAGTACGAGTGTAATGTGGGAGTGCAAACACAACTCCTAGAAAATGCCAAATCTAAATCTAGGATATAATGAAGTTAAGAAAGATACAATAATAGGACAACCTCATAAACATGTGTATAACTGGATGATGTAGATGGAAAAGTGAACAAGTCTAGGGCTGGAAGTTGATGATGTCAAGAATGCTCGAGTCTAATAGTTGATGGCTAGGGGGGCGACAATGGTGCTGGCTCGCTATCAGAGTCTTCTGGGTCCAACGAGGAGTTTGGTTGCATGATCCTTGGGGGATGTATGGGTGGGATACTCCTAACATCTGAGGCCAAATGAAAGAAGCTCTAGATAAGTCTTTGGTTGCTTTGCTGGTGCTGAGGTGGAACCCGTTAGGGAACTATCTGGTACTAAACCCTTTGATTCTCTGGGTGTGAGTGAAATGATGTGCTGTTCAACGTGTTTGTAGTGGTCTCGAGGGTATTGGTTGGCCTCCAAAAAGGGGGGGTGGGGAGCTGAGGAGGGACCCGAGGTGTCAGTCCTCTACTATTTGAAATACCTTGTAGCTCAACTCGTTCCTTGTTGCTCCGATCAACTGAATCATCTTGAAAGTATGATGTGATCGTTCAAAATGTCAATGAGTGAGGCGGTGTTAAATTTGGCAACTAGGGCCAAACTCCACTTTGGACTTCTCATATGATGGTGATGATATTTTTGTTGGATTCCTCTTTCCGAGAGGTGCAAGATTGATCTAATGATCATCTTGTTTGGATGAGCAGAAGCTGGATTTTGAATTTATTCTCACTCATGTACATTTGTCAAGGTCGGCCATAATTGTAATGTAGGCTCAAAAGCCCCAAAAGATGTGTCTCCACCCGTCATTGATGAATATTAAAAGGAGAGAGTCAATCCTCATTTGGACGTCATCTCATCTCACATTCTCTCTCCTTCTCATTGGTTCGTACAGCCTCATAGGAGCTTCTCTCTCTCTCCTCACACGTGTGAAAGGAAAGACAGTTTCTTGCTGTGATTTTCGGACTGTTTCTAGGGCAGAAAACATAACGTTGACCAGTGTTGACTTTGGGTCAACTTTGACATTTTGACTTCGATTTCTTGGGTAGAATTTCGATCTCACTAGGCCACAGCTGGAGGCACGAAATCTGAGAATTCTGGGCAGCTTGACTTTTGCGTTGACCGCAGATTTGACCAGAGTTGACCAAGTTTGACCGAGTTTTTCAGGACTGTTTTGGGCTGACTTTGACTGTCTTTGAAGGCTGCATTGAACTAAGTTGACCGAGCTGATCTTGGAGAAGTCAAATTGCTGATTTGACCAGTGTTGACTTTCTGGTTCGGGCATCATGTTGACTGCTGTTTGACTGAAGCTAATTTGTATATTGTACTCTCTCTCTTTGCTGAACTTTTGAAGAATAATAAGAATATTTGATTAAAGGGTTTTCCCAACATTGGGTTTTTCCTTGGCATCCACCAAATATTTTGTCCTCTTGTCATGGCTTGTCTTTTGGTTATTTGTTTATGTTCTATCGGCATTTACTGTCAATATTAATGTGATTGCTAATATGGAATTGGAATTGGGCTATTTAGAAAAGATTGAAGTAAATTGCTCTAAGCATAGAACATACCATTGTTATCTAAAATTAAAAGGTGGGGTATGTACTTGTAGGATTTGAGATCTATGTCTAAATGTCTCCTTGATGAAGAGGGATACGCATCTATGGTCAAAATATCAGAAGAAGATAGAGAGGGATCCTCTAGACTCTCTATATAGGCAATAATATCACCGTTTGATCTCATAGTAAATGGGGCACCGAAAAATGAGGTGCATCTCGGTCTCCAGCTCTTGTAGGTGGCATAACTGGTAGATCTTATTGGATTGTGGTACATGGTGATCTGTCTCCACTCGAAGTCGATGGGACCCAACTCGAAGTTGCCCTAGTGGGATCTTGAGTGAGTGAATCCAATGCTTGTGAGTATAAGTGGGGTGGATGATGAGGCCACCCTATAGCTCCAAAATATACTCTAGGTAAAAGGACATCTTTGAGCCAAGGCTCATCGATGGGGATGTCCAAGTGACCTAAACGTATAATTTGTAGATATCCTCTCTAATGGTCCGATTCAATGTCTTTTGAGTCTATAAGAGATGTGCTGGTCCATCAAGGGAGAGACTAAATGAAGGAAGGCGCTCTGGGGAGATGGTCATTCATTGAAGCAACCAAGATGCCTTTGCGAACCATCCACGAGCACGACTTGAGGGGGTATTTGAAGCGATGGCCTCTGAATAACAAAGTGCAAGATAGTTGTATTTCTCCCTCCCGATATTAGTCTTTGTATGCCCCGACTCTGTGGAAGAAAGAGACCAAATGGAAAAGGACTTGAAGGCGAAATGGGTGTACCCCAAACTCTATGGGCTGCGGAACTATGCATTTGCAAAAGATGATATGTCAGAGTAACATAGACTCTCTCCATTGTTGTCTAACCTGACTGCAGTAAACTGGGTCTCCAAATCTCGGAACCATAGAAGGCCGTGGGTCTGATAATGGCCTCCATGAGGTGGAGCTTGGACGAGATGTTCTGGAACTGTGCCATAACATGTTCTGTACTGCTTGCTACTCACGACATGCCTCCATTGCTACTGCTTGGCTCTACATCCCCATGTAACACCATTTTACATCCTATTTGATCCGAGAACCAAGTGTTGTCGCAGCCTATCTAAGAGCTTATATCAACAGTTGGAAAATCTAACTGGAGTGAAGTCCCCTTTGATAGCTGTCTTCTATATTTACACTGCTGCTTAGATTTGTCTCTCATGCAGTATGACTTGTCTTAAACATATACTGTGGGATTTTAGCGTTGTCCACCTAAAGAATAATATTTATCATCTTTTTATAAATGATGCATCAAATGCCTGAAGAATATCTCGAGAGCAGGATGATAAATAAATGTATTGATGGGACTAGCGTCAATATTATAATTTATCTTGTTTAGATATTGGTTATATTCAATAGTTTTTGGCAGAAGACTCATTAATGTTTCTAGTGAAAACCTGTTTACTGTGTTTATAAAATGTGTATCGAGAATTTAGTAATACAAATTTCTATTAGTATCTCTAATTTTGGATCATAATTTCTCCTATGTTTTTAACCTCTTTGAATAGTGTTTCTGTTTGAGTAATGATAGCATGAGTATTCAATCTTTGATAGAGAACTGCGCCATATTGAAGTGATGTACTTCTGCACAATTAATCTTGCCAAAGCTTCCTTGCAGCCTAGTCACAAGGCACATGAGTTTCTAAAAATTACGTAAACTTTCACGTGCCCATGAAACTGCACGTGCTGCATTGTAGCAAAATCCCAAAGGTTTTTGAAATCAGTGAAATCATAGATCGTCATGTTTTAAACATACTATACGGAAATTTATTCTAAATGCAAAAGATAAATGATACCATGCCTGCCTTAAAAGTTAAAACATTAGGTTAAAAGCATATTTTACCTTGCTTTTGTTATTTAAGCTATGATTGTTCACAAAGCTCACATTGGTGTTCTTGAAGAGGCATTTCACTAGGTATTTTTTACTTTGAAGCCAAAAATCTTGAGACATTTTTGGAGTTTCAAGTCATTTCTAGAGTGCATTCAATGGTTTCAGGTATTCTTGCCTCTCGTCTGGATGCTAGGCTTAAAGACATATGATCTCATGTTTTATATTGTTATAGTTTCATTCTTGAAATAGTTATTTGGGAACTTGATCGAAGATGTAAAAAACTGCATGTAAATAGTTATGGCTCAATTGTCACAAATACGTCAACATCAGTTATATTCACACAATCTCAGCGTTTGTAAATGATTCAGATCCTAGACACAGCGAGCCATATATTTTAAAGAGATTTGACATATAAGGTGGTGGTTGTCTACTGTTGCTGAAGCTTATCGGAAAGATGTAGCTTCGTTGCAAGCCGCAAGGACAAAATTAAGACTTTTGAATATATGATTTTTACAGAATTCATTGTCTTGAAAGTTGGAATTTTAAAAGTTTAAATTACCAATGTATAGTAAGTGATTGTAGTCTATTTTAATCTTTAATGAAATTTGAATTCAAATTTCACACTGAGTGTAAATACAAATATATAATGGTTTTGGATTTTATTCTCTAATTTTTTTGTCTTCATATAATTTTTGTGATCTATTCTCTATCCGTTTTTTATTTTTGTTTTTGCTTTTATTTAATAAGCTTTTACAGCTTGCACTGTACAGTTCATGCTTCGTAGCTATGCTCCGTTGAGGTAGCAAACATCTATTCCTACTTTTATCTTAAGAGTTGAAATCTCTAAAATGCTGTGGTCTAAAGCCACAGGGCTCTCGACTGAAATATTATTGATATGGAGTCACTTTCATGTTATCTTTGCCTTTACTGTTGTTCTAAATCAGAAAATAATCCAATATTATTGATATGGAGTCACTTTCATGTTATCTTTGCCTTGACTGTTGTTCTAAATCAGAAAATAATCCTGTATTTCAGTAGAGAGAGCTAGAAGTAGTGTCTAACTTTATACTTATAACGTAGGTTTCTCATTGAACAATATTCTTATGGAGATTGCAAGTCAATCACTTTTACAGAAATAGTTTACAATTTGTCTTTCTTTCTAGTTTTTAAGGTGAAACTTGTCTTGAAGAATGCACTAGGGTGCTAAATGTTGATCTGACATATGTGGGTTTCAGATTTGGCTAAAACTCAATCTTTTAGTTTAATTGTAAAATTGATAGGCTTGATTATGAGAAGTTTGAGATTTTGTTTTGTGTTTATTATTCAGGAGAAGCAAGAAAACTATCTACCCAGATTGAAGGAGAAAGTTAAAACACCTGAAGGAGTTCCACGGTTATTTGACTTAATTACTGTTCAGGAAGAACGTCTCAAGTTAGCATTCTTTGCTGCACTGGGAAATACTGTTGTAGCAAAAGATCTCGACCAGGTAGTGTACCTACAAATATTGTTTATTTGGAATGCTTCTACCAGCAAGCCTCTATCTAATATGAGGTCTCATCAAGATTGCCTTTGCTCATATTATGAATGTCTTTGAAATGAAACAAAAGCTTGCATGGATTTACTGTGCTTAATAGCACTCATTCTGGTGGGGAAATTGTAATTTTTGCTTGTTGCATTTCAAGGCCATTTAACCAGAATATTTGATGTCTGTATTGTAACTGATTTTTCAACCCTTTTACCTTGGGTATTCCAGAGATGATATAAATTTGAAAACCGTCTAATAATTCTCTCATTTTACTATGCTTTGTTAGGCCACAAGAATTGCCTATGGTCCAGACAAGGAATTTAGGCGCGTGGTCACATTGGATGGTGCAGTTTTTGAGAAGTCTGGTACAATGAGTGGTGGTGGGGGAAAACCCCAGGGTGGTAAGATGGGAACATCCATTCGGTCTTCTAGTGTTTCTGGAGAAGCTATTGCAAATGCGGAAAAGGAGCTTGAAAACTTGGTCGAACAACTGAAAATCATCCGGCAAAGGATAAGTGGTGCTGTGAAGCAGTATCAAGGAGCTGAAAAGGCCCTGTCACATTTGGAGTTGGAAATTGCCAAGGGTCGAATGGAGGTTTGGAGACTAAACATAAATGTTCTTCTATGTCTATTATGGTGTGGCATGAAAGTGTACTTGTTACATGCTAGAATCAGAAACTAAAAAGTGTTTACCATGATGCCTATGTTGGTTTATCTGGTGTGCGAATTGCAGATAGAAGGATTGAGTGCTAGGCATTCTGACATTGAGAAGCAGCTTGACTCTTTAAAGTCTGCAGCACAGCCATCAAAGATTGAGATAGAAAGATTGAAAGAACTTGATCAGATTATTGCTAATGAAGAAAAGGAGCTTGCACATCTTACGAAGGGTTCTAAAAAGCTGAAAGAGAAGGTGTAAACTATGTTTTCAGATCCATTCTATTCTAAATCTCCTTAGTTTATCATATAAATGGATAGAAGTTTCTCTCTCTTTCTCTCTTATAGAAAAGCTAACACAAGTAAATTCTTGTTAGGCTGGTGAGCTTCAAAATAAGATAGAGAATGCAGGAGGAGAGAAATTAAAGAAGCAAAAAGAGAAAGTAGCAAAACTACAGGGTGTAAGTATTAGTCTGTATTATTTATTTGTTTACAGAAAATGCTGTTTAGGCTTTAGCTTTCAATAGCTTCTATAATAAGGCAATAATTTCCTTTCTGATGCCGTAATTGAACAGGATATTGATAAGTCAAATACAGAAATAAATCGTCGTAAGGTTCAGATTACCACGGGCAAGAAAACACTCCAAAAATTACGGAAGGCAATTGAGGAGGGAACAAAAGAAAAGGAGAAAGCTGGTGATGAGAAAGAGAAGAAGGCAGCCAATTTCAAAGAGACCGAAGAGAAAGCAGTTTTGGTGGAAGAAAATTATAAAAAAACACAAGAGGTTTGGTTTTTAATATTTATGAAAGTCATCGATTTTCAATTCTCAGAGTTCGATGTGCATTCTTCTTTATTTCTTGGAATTATAAGTAGATTGTATAACTTTAGGAGAACCATTAGTCTCACATTTACAAATATTAGTTGTCGTCATTTTCTGCACTTGTTTATGGAAGTTGAATGATTTGCCACTGCAGGTACTAGACAAACATAATGAAGAGTTAGAGAAAACAAAGAAAGAGTACAATGAACTAAAGAAGATAATGGAAGAGCTGCGATCAGGAGAGGTATGTTATCCAAATTGTTATAATGACTACATTGACTAGTTAATTTGAAGATGCTTAAAGTACCTTGAATCGGAATTCTTTTGTCATTTTTATTTCAGTCATTTATACATATGGATGTTTTCTTGTGTTGATAGGTTGATGTGCAATACAAACTAGAAGACACGAAGAAAATCACCAAGGATTGGGAAATGAAAGCAAAGGGCTACACGAAGAAGCTAGAAGAAATCCACAAGGCCCTTGCACAACATATTGAGCAGTGGGTGCTATTCCCTTAATGCAACTGATATTGGACATTCCAGTCAAAATGTTTATTTATTTATTTTTGTTTTGTTTTGTTTTTTTTAAGAGGGGGGTGGGTTTCATTTTCACTAGCCTTTGTTTTGACTTTGTCTGTTTGCAGAATTCGTAATGAAGGGATTGATTCTGCATTGCTCCAGGAAACCCTAGGAAATGAGCAATTGCTTGAACCTTGTAGCCTAGAGACAGCAATGGAAAAGGTTGCATTATTTGAGGCTCAACTTAAAGAGTCAAAGCCAAGTCTGGACGCAATCCAAGAGTACTCTCCTTTGCCATCTTTTAGTCTGGATTAACAACAATAGTGAATAGAATTTGAAATTCTTATTCTGCAATTTGTGACTGAGTCTTTTGCAATTTCCAAGGTACCGGAACAAGGCTGCTTTATATAATGAACGTGTTCAGGAACTTAATACTGTAACTCAAGAACGTGATGATCTCAAGAGGCAACACGATGAGCTGCGGAAGAAACGGTATGTTTTCCAGTTGACAGGGAATACATTGATATTATGAGACGACCTTGTAATTATGGAATCAACGTGATAATCAAATTAGACATTGATTCTGTAAATCCAAAGTTCATTCCGTGCCATGCAAGGGTGTTATATATTTTCATTATGGGAAAAGGTCATTTGAATGCATGGCAATAAATAAGTACAAATGCTTCTGAAATTCAATTTAGAGATGAAGATTTTAAAGTTCGCATAACTGGCATGTTTTTAGATTTTGTACCTTGGATTCCAACCGTCCAGTAATTTTTCATGAAATTGTGAGACTAGAATGTTTATATAGGTTATATTGTCATTCAACTGAAGCAGCACATTTTGTAAATTCATCTAATAGTTATGGTGCATGATCATTAGGCTGGACGAGTTCATGGCGGGCTTCAATACTATTTCACTGAAGTTGAAAGAAATGTACCAGGTAAGACATCCCTGATTTTGTCACATTACCAATATGTTTTAATTTATGAATAATCTACATTTCAAGATTTTGAGTGTTTGAATACAATACGCAGATGATCACTCTGGGGGGTGATGCTGAATTGGAGCTTGTTGACTCGTTGGACCCCTTTGCCGAAGGTGTCGTTTTCAGTGTTCGCCCTCCTAAAAAGAGCTGGAAAAACATTGCTAATCTATCTGGTGGTGAAAAGGTAAAACTATAATCATCTTTGAGTTTTGTGTCATATATCTATTTTAAAATTACATTTTCATTAAAAAGTCATCTCAATTGCTGATTGATGCAGTGGCTAAAAACGTACCTTATTCCTGGTTTTCAGTAAGTTAGTTTGAGCATGAATCTTTATTTTTCTTCCAGCAACCTGTTTATAGGTAGAATATAAATGTGTCTCTGATGAAAAAGGTGAAAAAAGTAGTAACCAGTGGCTTAGAGGGAATTGTTCAGAAGATTTATAATCTTTGTCTAGAGTTTTGAGCTTTTATTTTTGTAAACTTATGTCTGTATCTACTTATTCTTGCAGACATTAAGCTCATTGGCACTGGTCTTTGCACTTCATCATTACAAACCTACTCCTCTTTATGTCATGGATGAAATTGATGCTGCTTTAGGTGAGTTAGAAGGTGGCTTCGTTTTCATGCTTTGGTATTCAGTCTCATTTGGATATTGTTGGTGTAAACTATTAGATTATGGTTTATATCCATTAGACGATATGTCCAGGCAGTCTGAGTATGCTCTGTCTTACAAGCACAAGTGCAATTGTGGTACTTTGAATATGTATTTCTGATATTGTGGTTCAGCAGTTCTTGCTAGACATTGGTATTGCTGGCCACTTGTCTTGAGACTTAAAAGCATTATTTTAACTCTAGTTTCAATTGTGATTTTCTGATGATGTGAGATGGATTTAAATAGCTTAGCAAGATCATTTATGATAGTTACTGTCAATTGCTAAAGTAATGGAGGGATGAAGTTATGGTCTTCTATGATATTGTTTACAGATTTTAAGAATGTCTCGATAGTAGGCCACTACATCAAGGATCGTACAAAGGATGCCCAATTCATAATTATAAGGTAAGTGATTCTTTCTTGTCCTCCACTAAACTGCAATGGATTTTCTCGATTGCTTGATGATAGACAGTTGATTTTTTTCTGCATGATACCTACTGCTTATGCAGTTTGAGAAACAACATGTTCGAGTTGGCAGACAGATTGATTGGTATATACAAAACTGACAACTGCACAAAAAGCGTAACTATCGATCCAAGGAGCTTTGCTGTTAGTGCAGCTGCAAATTAAACTTTCTATGCTAACGGTGTAGGTTTAGTTTTATACTTTGCTTATTGTAAAGTATCCATTACTCATGGGTGCTGTGAAATGCCTGATGTAACAATTGATCAATTAGTTTCTCATCAGAAATTGTTTGTAAAACTATTATTTTCTAATTTAAAGTATAATTATAATGTTTCTCTTTGGGTGTTTTAAAGTATGATGAAGATATGGAATGCACTTATTTGGATATAAGCTCCTTCTAAAGAAAGTCAATTTCAGGATGGTATTTGCTTCAACGGTAAATTTTTTTGGATTGAATACAAGTTATATACGGATCACGGAATATATTCAAGATTAAATTATTTTGTTTTACTGGTCAAGAAGGAAAAAAAGATGTGGATGGAGAGAGCTAATGTCAAGGTGATTTCATTACTGAACTAAAGTGATTTGCAGCTACGGAATTCTATTGGATTCATTCATTCATCTTTAGCATTAACATTAGCGATAAAGAGGCAAGCAAAAATAAATAAAAACCCGGCATACATTAGCTTTTCCTGTATGCACAGTGAAGAGCCGCACTGAAGTGCCGAAGGACGGACTATGGATACACGCACCTGACAGGTATGGGTTTAGAAAGTTCTGATAATGAAGACACAAGCTTGGAAGCTATTTATCTTCAGGCTGAGTAAGTCATATACAGTTTAGGTTCCATAACTGTTCGGTTAATACCTTTTCTCCTTTCATACTTTATTCTAAACACAACGACTACTGCTGATGGTTTGTGTTATGTCAACATGGTCATATGGCCCGATAGTTCTTACCCAATTATCTTATTACTGTATAAGACATATTACAGTGTTGGCGCCATAACTTTTTGGGTCATAACTTTTATCCTTACATACATTTCTCTATTCCCTAATGCCCTCAGCTGTTGGATTTCGTTAAGTCATAGTGGTTCTATTTACTTGTTCTGGTCATTGTTTCATTGTTATACAGATGTTGGATTTTATCTAGTCATTATGTAATTTTACCTGTTTTGGTCGCTGTTCCGTGCATACTAACACTACAGTCCACAAATAGGTGTCTTACTACCTAGGATAGACTTCCTATCTACTATCACCACCTAGGTCTATGTCATTCTCGGATGAGGTGGAGATTTGCATTATCATTATTCTCTCATTCGTTGCTTATACGATTCTATCGGCCCTATTATCACAGTGCATGACGAATGGTCGAAAACACAGATAAACCTTGCATATCTACTGATTGCTCTTTTGCATCATCGTCTGATTCTGATTATCAGTCTACTGCTGGTGTCCATAAATGGTATTGTCTATGGCGCAAGTGGGTTGATACTCTTATTATTTCTAGGCCATGCAAAAATTTCAGTTTTAGAATTGGTGATAGGTGGTGGATATGCCCAGGTTGTCTGTGTTGTTGTTGCTGTCACGTTTAGGTATTTGTTTGTTCCTGCGGGCCTGGTTTTCCCGGCTGTATCTTCAGATATGATACGATTTCCGACTGCCGGAATTGTCGTCAATTAATTCTTGTCGAATTTTTTGGTGACGCTGCCTGGCAATGTTTGTGCATTATGACCGTTTCATATCTTATGGGATTTGGATTTGACATGAGGGCGGCAGATATTCAAGTTGGTTGATACCACTGTACAGCTGATTAATTCTTCACAGAGATAGATGTTCCATCGTTGCAGTTGTCGGAGGGCCTAATAATTCTAATGTCCTTGGGGTGGTTGTCTATTTATCTATTTCCATGGTATCCAGATTGTATTTGGGACACTATATAAGGAAGATGGTGTGTATTGGCGGCGTTTGATAACTGATTGGGTTGGTTGACCGAGGCTGGATACAATTTTATATTCCCTCTTTTGAGATGACATAAGGGCAACGTCCTTTAATTTTATTTTTCCTTTCTGGGAAGTTGTACTGGTTATATTCTCTTCGGGATCATTCAAATGCTGAAGTGTGTGATCTGATTTCTTGGTCAGTGTCCTCTCCTCCTTTTTGGACAGAGATTAGGTAGCCTTCATATCTTTCATACATTTGTGGCTTGTTTTTCGAAGCTACATTTTGTTATTGTCCATTTTGGCGGTGCTCGGGGGTGTGGGTTTCTTTTTAGGACTCTCATCTGACATGGTCATGTCGGATCACACGAACATGACACATGGGTCCATCCTGGGCCTTGAATCGGACACCTCGGCTCATGAAGCTTTCATCAGAGCTACCATTGATGCCGAAAAACAATTTGGACGTGAATGTGAGATTGACAATCTAATCATCAGACAGGCTTGTCAAGACCTGCAGACTGTGGAGGTGAATTCTCAACAGGTTGCCGATGGACTGATAAACAAGAAGAAGAAAACAAGTCGTAGAAGCAGGAAGAAAGCATTCTACAAACACAAAATGGAGATCAAGGAAATAAAATTGGACCATAATGACTTATGCCGCAGGGTGCCTAGCTTATAGAAGAGAGTTTTGATCGGGAGATGGATGTTTCCAGACGGCAAGGACGTCGATATGGACTGTTGGGTTCGACAAGTATGGATACCTTTGATCAGATATGCTCACAGAGTCATTGTGCTTCTCAATGGATGGTTTAGTATACATTTTATGGATGAAAGAGATATTTTCAAGGTTATTAATCACACTTGGGTCAGAGGTCGTAGTTTTATGCAGCTTGTCCCGTGGTATTTGGGGTTTAACCCTGTTATGGAAGCCCCTAAGAGTCCGAGTATATGGGTTAAACTCCCCGGGCTTCCCCTGGAGTTCTGGACTCATAAGGCGCTCGAGCCATCGAGAATTCTATTGGCAGAACTAAATACATTGATCCCAGTATTGTTGGTGCCAGTGACAAAAGGATTGCTTGGCTCTTGGTCGAAGTGGATTTTGTTGGTGGTCTGCCGGGGGATGTGGACCTTTTATGGGGTCAGCGACGTCACAGGCAGCGCATTGA
Organism: Pinus albicaulis; assembly: GCA_034641835.2. Taxonomy (NCBI): domain Eukaryota; kingdom Viridiplantae; phylum Streptophyta; class Pinopsida; order Pinales; family Pinaceae; genus Pinus; species Pinus albicaulis. The sequence continues at coordinate 829,463,671 of CM076572.1, read as the reverse complement.
TTATTGGGGTATCCCATTTCGTTGTCTCATATGTCACCGGACTGGCCATCTTCGGGATCACTGTCCTCTTCGTCACAAGCTTGGTCGAAAAGGGCAACTTAAGTCAGATGATCGACGTCAAAATCATGTTGCTCCAGGTACTCTAGGTGGACTCAACACAGGTAATTCTTGTCCTATTACCTCTAATGATGATGAAGCGTATGTTTTTGCCAATGCACTAAGTGATAGAACTATATTGGTTGATGATGGGGTGGGTCGGGATTCACTTAACTCTGCTCCGGATAATTCTGTTCTTGGGATGGGTCGGGATGAAATTCTATCTGTTCCGGATATTGGGCGGATTGATGCTCTTGAATCTCTTAAGGCTGTTGTCGTTAATTCTAAAGATGGGCGGGTTGATGCCTGGGGGGTTGTCCATGAATCTTTAAACGCTGTAGAAGTCAATGACATGCATGGGCGGGTTGTTGGCCATTCTTCCCCAACACATATCCAAGAATCAAGCCATTCCGCGAGACACGGAAAAGTGTCATATATTCCTACTACTTCTGGGTTCTCTGCGGACCCTCCACTTTTTACATCTACAAACTATCACATAGGGGAACCGTCACAGGTGAATGATGCCTATAATCCTGATGATACATATCTCCCTCAAACCATGCCGTCATTTGCTGATGATCAAGCCAACACTCCCTCACCTCATAATTCGGTCGGTAGTGACATTGACTCACTCTTAGGCAACCCAAACCTGGACCTTGCTGCCCTTACGGTCTTTGACAAAATCATTATCACTCCTGATATAGCCATTTCTCCATCAAATGTGTCCAACGTCACCATCTGAAAAAAAAAGAACAAATGTCCGCATCATCCTAGGGTCTCTCCTAGAGCTTTGTTGCATATCTCTGACGAATATGATAACTACACAGACATTCCTATTGCTGTGACTGATGACATCAGTGACAACATCCGGGTGCTTAGAGCAAGTCAACTCGCTGCCGCACCACAATGATCCATTTCCTCTCAATGAACATTCGGGGTTTGGGCGATGCCTCCAAACACCATTGCCTGAGGAATATTATCAATTCTGTGAAGCCTTGTATCATTTTATGCCAAGAGACACTTAGTAATAGAGAAAAGGCAATTAATACTTTTCTAAGCATATGTAAAGGTTGGCGGGCTGTTGCTGTTGACACAACTGGACACTCGGGAGGCCTGATTGCCCTCTGGAATCCATATTGGGGGAATCTTATGGCATACAAGTTTTTTGGTGGGATCATATTGAAGGGTCATATTAGAGGTTTCGATGGTATTCTTTACATAGTCAATCTCTACGCCCCTTATCAAAACAGGCTGGCCTTCTGGAACAAAATTAAAAATTCGGGGATTCTTTCCTTGAGGAACTTGATAATAATGGGTGATTTTAACTCCACCTTGAATCTGAATGAAATCTGGGGTGACAGGGCTCGAGTCGACTGCATGGCTGGTTATCTGCATGAATTGTTCACGAACTATCATATGGTGGACATATGTCCTACTCCAATTATCCCCACATGGACGAACAAAAGAATTGGCTCGGAATTCATTGGTAAAAGATTGGTTCTCGCTTTAGTTAAAGTCAATCTTTTAAACTCTTTGGGTTTACCCAAATCAGAGGTGTTGGTCTCCCATATTTCTGATCATATGCCGATCCTACTTACCTGGCGGTTGGGTGACAAACCAGTGGGCCTACATTTCAAGTTCAACAGAGTTTGGTTGGAAGACAAAGATTTTATTGAGCTCATACAAAGGACGTGGATGCAGGGAGCGAATATGGTTGATCTGGTCGGGTGGAACCTTTTCCATCACAAAATGCAGATTCTGAAACAAGCGACAAAAAACTGGGAGATCAACAAGAAAAAGGAACTCAAAGCTGAACTGACAGCGATTAAGGATGAAATGAGATCTATTTATCTGGGCTTCAAGGACCTTGCTCCGGACACACAGTCTTATGACCTCCTCAAATCCCTTGCTGATAGGGAAAAAGAAATACTTAAAATTGAAGAGATTTCTTGGAAATTGAAGAGTAGGAATAAATGGTTAAAAGGAGGAGACCGTAATACTAAATATTTTCATAAATGTGCTAACAACCGTAGATGTCGTAATGCAATATGGTGGATCAAAAGAACAGACGGTAGCTTTGCTACTACTACTCTGGACATACAGGATGAAGCCCTTCGACATTTTAAGGCGTTCTACCAACAGGACCAGGAGATTGATTTCACCTGCCAGCAATGGGTATTAGACCATGTTCACAGGATTTATGAGGAGGATGATATTAAAATTCTGGATGAACAGATCAAGTCTGTGGAGGTCGAGGGGGTGCTCAAATCTCTTCCACACGACAAGTGTCCGGGACCTGACGGGTGAACATCTGAATTCTTCTTATTTTTCTTTGACATTATGGGGGCTGAGTTGACGGATATGACGGAATTATTCAGATCCACAGGTCATATTCCATCAAACTTAAATTCTACATTTATAGCTCTTATCCCGAAAAATGACAACCCTTCATCATTTGGAGAATATCGCCTTATTGCTCTATGTAATCTGCTGTATAAGATCACATCTAAGATCATTGCTAACAGATTAAAATTGGCATTATCAAACCATATTTCTCCAGAACAATATGGTTTTCTTAAAGGCAGGTCTATTCATGATGCCATCGCTGTTGCACAAGAGATTCTACATTCCATGCATTTTCAGAAACGAGAGACCCTGATAATGAAAGTTGACTTATATAAGGCCTATGATACACTGGATTGGTCTTATATTCGCCTGGTCCTATTGAAGATTGGTCTACCGCTCAGGATTATCCGTTGGATTATATCCTGCGAGGTCCGATATGCTGTCATTGTCAATGGACTGCCTACATCTTTTTCTGAGGCGGGTCGGGGGCTCAGACAAGGTTGTGCTTTGTCCCCACTTATTTTCATTTAGTCATGGATGGATTCAATAAGATGATGCACATGGCCACACAAAAAGGTTACATTTCCGGTTTCCATTTCTCTGAATCTACATCTGCCTCCCACTCATTATTCGTGGATGATATGTTACTATTTGGAACGCTTAAAAGGAATCACTGGTTTTATGTCCACTTCCTTCTTAACAGATTTGCTGCGGCCACAGGTTTATGTATTAATAAGGCCAAGTCCTTCTTATTATATGAGTTTGGTGATGAGAACGGAATCCATTTCATTGCAGATTTTCTTGGAATTGGCATCCAAATGCTCTCGGAGGGTTTACAGTACCTAGGATATAAAATCAAGCCATGTGGATACAAGCGTTTGGACTGGCTTTGGCTGATTGAGCGTTTCAGAAAGAAAATCAATCAATGGACTCATAGATGGCTTTCTTTGGGCGGTAGATACATTATGATACATGCAGTTTTATCTCAACTTTTGGTATATTGGGGACACTTGTTCTTTTTACCATCAAGTATTGTGGCGGATATCAACAGAATTATAGCTTGTTTTCTATGGAATGGATCTGAAAATTCTCACAAGTTCCATCTGGTCAGGCTTGATTTCTTAAGTAGACCCAAAACACATGATGGATGGGGCATCTTGGATACGAGGATTTTTAACATCGCCCTTCTTATTAAATATTTCTGGCGTGCCATCAATGGCACCAGTATTTGGTCTGATATTATTAAATGCAAATATCTTGTCAGTGATACTCTTCATAATCTACTCTGTCATGTCTTCCATATTCCTGCGACCTACTCGGTTATTTGGGGCAGTTTTAAGAAGGTCCTGGGACACACAGCTGATAGATTAACATGGCTTTTCAGGGATGGGAGTCGTATTCCATTGGGGGACATTAACATGCAAGGTTTTGACAGGAAATCTAAGCCTTCTATCCGTCTCATACATAGATTGGCTCAGAGGAGCATATGCTATCTATCATAAACTATATATATATATATATATATATATATATATATATATATATATATATATATATATATATATATATATATATATATATATATGGTCCTTTGGCGCCCCTGTTTTTAAAAACGCTACACAGTTGGAGCTACAAGGTGAGGACGCTTTTGAATGGGAGCAGGTGTTAGTTTCATTGCGGGCTGCTAGAGTTTGTCACTCGATTGGGGGCGATTGCATCATATGGGATAGACCGATCAAGGAGAACCATCATATTGTGAGAAACATATATTACAGGATCAACTCTCAGGTATATTCTGAACAGATCACCCGTTTTTTTGCCCCTTTTTGGAAGAGGAATCTGCCTACGAAAATTATCCTTTTTGGGTGGCTCACTTGGAAGGATAAAATTCTCACTTGGAATAATCTGCTGAAGAGAGGTATTTTGGGGCCTAGTAGATGCTCCATCTGTGGTCGATCTGAGGAGTCAACCGTGCATCTATTCTTTCAATGTCTTGTGGTCCTTCAACTATGGAAACTGTTATGTACACATTTCATTGATCCTACCTGGGTTCCGATTGATTTTATCACTGTCGCAGGTGAATGGGATTCTATGAAAAACAAATTTCGATCGCTGCCTTTCTTTTTAATTTGGGAAGTGTGGATAGCCAGGAACCGGCTCATTTTTGATGGAACACCATTCCACCTTCCCTATATCTATAGTGCCATTATGAGATGGATCGATGATCGCCCCATCAAACATAATAATACAATTGATGGATCTCGTAGGGTTCGACCACGAGATTGGCCTACCCGCTCTTTATTTTGATGGAGCTTGCAAAGATGGAAACATGGGATGTAGCGCTTGGGTAAAACTTTCGAGCCGAGAAAGGATCCACATGCACTAGAATGGTGGCCCGGTAACCAATAACAAGGCTAAAATCATGGCCCTTTGGGGAGGGCTTTTAGCTGCTGTCAACATGGAATTGTCTGAGGTTCAAATATACAGAGACTCTGAACTGGTTATTGGATGTATCATGGGACGATTACAAATACATATCCCAGATCTACAGGGATGGATCAGCAGGGTTCGACGACTATGGCAAAGATTAGGCTCCCCTCCTATCTCCCACATATACAGAGATCTGAATATGCGAGCTGATGGACTGTCCAAAATGGGGTTAAATTTTGATTTTGGTAAAATACAGGTGGTTCAATACAGGGATGGCGCTCAAATATGGGAATCCACTATTCCTATTCCATAACACACACTCTGCCTTAGAAGCTATCATCCGATAATATATGTTTCCATGGTTCGGTATTTTTATTTTGCTAATCTTGATCTGTTTTTGGTTGTCACATTTTCCTACGATATTAAAGTGCCTCATACAAGTGAGCCTGATTATATCATCTATACAAGCGAGCCTGATTGATTACTGTTGCTTCTCTGTTTCGGGTTCCTTTAGTACTTTCTATATAACAAAATTTCATGATCTTGGATCCGTCACATGGAACCTAATAGATCTGCTGGACCTGCCTTTTACTTTTCAACTGTTTACTATTTCATCTGTCTAGTGGTCAAGCGAGCCTGTTACTAAAGTATTCAAGCGAGCCTGTTACATATCCTCTTCAGGCGTTGTCATGCGACCCTGTCACATATCCTTCTACAGTTTTTTTCTGTTTTATCAAGCGCGCCAGAAAAGGATGTTTCATACAAGCGAGCCTGTCTATATACCTCTTTTGGAGCTGTCAAGCAAGCCTGTCTCATTTCCTATTCAGTTTTTTGATTTTCAAGCGAGCCAGATTGGATGATATATATCAAGCGAGCCAGTTAAAAAGAATACAAGCAAGCCGGTTTACAATTTATTTTACAAGCATGTTCGCTATTTTTATCAAAGCTTTCAAATATATGGAACACTTGTTGTTCTCCCATGTTGCAGTGGTTTTTTTCAATATTCCTGGACGTTTTTTCATCAACAGGGCCGCACAAGTTTTTTAAGCAAGCCAGTTTACACTTCTTCTCTCTGTTTTCCCTTTTTTCCTTCATTACCTTGATGAGTCCAGTATCATAATACATCAATCTCCTCTTTTAATAGGGTTGTTTTGGATGTTTTTTGTTTTATCTGGACTCAAAATTTGGCTTGGGTGACTTTTGCCCCTAGTTATGTATGATCCCAACATATTTTTTGTTTTTGACTTCTTTCTTCCTTAGAAGTTGTCACAATGGAAAATGTTGTTTTGGATCATGTTTTTCTTATCTACTCAAGATGAGAATGTAATGTTTCGATATATGCACTGTTAATAAAAACAATGTTTTTTTCTTTCTGAAAAATAAAATAAAAATAAAAACCCTAAACGCACTAGGAAATAGAGAGGGAATCTCTTCTGCCCGCGGCTAGTTGTGATGATATAGAAAATAAAAAATAACTCTCAAGCTTTGAAGAAATTTGGGAGGAAAAGGGAAGCGAAGAGAATCCATTCCCCCATTTTGACAAAAATATTGAATTGAATTGAAACACTAAATTTACAGAATACAATCCACCCTGCAAAATCAATAAACAAATCACCACATTCAGTAAAAATCAATTATATTAATCATTAATTCAATCATACTCGGGACAAAATTAATCAATAGTTCAATCAACTCAGCAACACCAATCTTAAAACTCGAGAAAAACTAAGTTACAATAAAATAAATCAAAACAATAAAAGGACCAGCATAGCATTTTGAGGTAATAAACTCATCAGCACCCATCTTAAAACTCAAGTAAAACTAAGTTACAATAAAACAAAACAAAGGACCATCATAACATTTCGAGTAATGAGAGGAGTAAATAATTTAAAACAAATTAATACGGAGCTTATTGTAATATTTTGAAATATTTCTTTAAAAGATAATTGAGTGGGAAGATGAAGGTGATGGAGATTTAAAAAAAAACAAAAAAACCAATTGACTAGAGATGAAACTTTAATTGGAATTTTTACATTTGATTTTTAATTATTTCAATTAAATAGTATATTTGTTAATATTTATTTCAATTCAAATAGTATATATTTTAGCATTTATGTGGTAGGAGAGAACTTTGAATGGATTATTTGTAAATGTGTTGTTGAAGCAATCAAAAATATTTTAACATTTATGTGGTAGGAGAGAACTTTGAATGGATTATTTGTAAATGTGTTGTTGAAACAATCACAAATAAAAAATAATAAAAAATAAAATAAGTGGATGAAAGATGATATGGAATTAAATTTAAATGTGATGTATGTATATATGGATTGTGGGTTTTTTTCCAGTTTTCTTGGTTTTGTGAAATAATTAGATTAAATAATTGTTTTTTATTGATAAATTATTTAAAAGTTCATCCATCTTGTGAATAAAGGTGGTTAATAATATATATATATATATATATATATATATATATATATATATATATATATATATATATATTTTTTTTTTTTTTTTTTTTTTTTTTCTAACTAAAGTTAAAATAATCAGATTATAAATATTAGTTCCAAAAATTTTACTATATGATAGGTTTTAAAATTTAAAAAGTTTAATATAATTTATCGAAAAATTTAATTGCAATTATATTGAAGTTTGATTTAAAAAAAAATTATAAGGGACAATATTATTGAAGTAAAAAGGATATGGGAAAACTACAATGCAATATTACATTTTTTTTCAAAGAAAATGTTGAATAGGCTTAATTTAATGTTTTTTTTTTATTGTCTCTAATTCAAAGTGCAATTTTTCTAGGAAAAGGAATTAAGAGACAAGATGATCAAATGCTCTAACCATTATGACACTCTGAAAAGAGGCAGACTTCTGCTTGGTTTTTTCTCTTTAAAAGATGCATATTTGATTACCACAGATCATTTGAATATCGGGAGGGAGAAATTTTGGAGTTGGATTTGGTGGCAAAAAAATTCAACTTTTTTATGGTTAATTGCTTGGTGCAGTGTTCTCACTTGGGATAGATTTCGAAAGAAAGGTTATGAGGGACTCTCTTTATGCTCTCTCCGTTTTCAAGCAGATGAGATTGCAGATCACGTATTCCTTTCTTGTATATTCACCTGAGAGGTATGGGATATTCTTACTAACATCTCTGGTATGGCTTAGCCCAATCACACAAATCTCTTTATGATGTTGGATCCGTGGCAACTTGTCAAGTTTAAGAATCATATAAGTAACGGGGCATGTAAACTTGTGATTGGATTTATATTATGCAATTTGTGGAAGGAGTGTAATGGTAGGATTTTGCAACAGAAAAAACAAACATCTACAATGATCAAAGATTTGGTCCTCTCAAATTTAAGGGAAACATTGCTAATTGTTCAATGGTCTTTCGCTGGCTGGGATGTGGATAAGACATAAGTTGTTATTTTGTGGAACCTCAGATTGGATCAAGCAACAATCCCTTCACAGTTTGGGGCCAAGCAAGTTGCTTCTTTTTTATCGAATTCTTCCTATTCCCCCCCTTTGTGCAACTTTATTAAATTGAACTTTGATGGGGCCTCAAAGGGCAACCTCGATATTGCAGGGTTTGCAGGGATTTTTGGCAATGCGTTTTTTTTTTTTTGTCTCTTTGAGACTTTTCACTATGAATTGTGGGTTTGCAAGTAAGAACTTGGTTGAATTTTTGGCATTGGAGACATGCATGCAACTCACCATTCGAGAAGGCTTTTAATTGCTCCAAGTTGATGGTGATTACTAGGTAGCTATGCAATGTATGCAAAAACTCTTACATGGTCAACCTGCTTTTAAAACTGTGTAGAGTTGGAAACTATAGGGGTTGGTGAACAACATTAGTGGTTTGGTTGGCATTTTGGAGTATGTAATTGTGCATCTTATGAGAAGGACATGGAACATGGTTGTGTACTTTTTGGCCAATGTGGGATGTCGATTTAAGGATTTGAATTTGGATGAGTGTTGGCCTCCCACAAATTGGCTTGAAGAAATATAGATTATGTATACTTTAAATGAAGAGGACAAAAAACCTTATAAAGGGGATTCCCTGATGGGGGTGTAATCAGCTCACACTTGTCTGTATTTTGGCATGGCGTGGCACAAACCAATTACATAGGCTCAGGTTGATAACCTTATGTCATCTCACTATAAATCCATGGTTACAGAACTAGGGTGGCAGAGGTACATGGAGCAACGCAATGGTGGTGAGGTGATATCCTTACCATGCTGCCTCTGGTATGTTGGTGAAGTGAGTTCCATTTGCTTGGGAGAGCTTGTTGTTTACTTTGTTGTCGCTAGTGGTATTTTTGGGTCTGGTGATATAGGGGCATCCTTATCTGGAGGCTTAGTTATGTTAATGAGCGCTTAAGTCAATGCTTTTCGTCTTATTCCTGCATACTACAAAGTGTGAGTTTGTCTTCAAACTATTGGTTGTCCTTTCGAATTCGACTGTCCAGGATAATGACCCTGCAAGTATCTCGTTTCCCTGCCCAGTATTGGTCTGTGGTTGCTCGTATCCTGGTAATTTCTCTGTGTGGTTCTAGTATGAGTGTTTTCCTTTTTTGTTTCAAAGTGCACAATCTGTTTTGGGTGTTGTGTTACTTCCTCTTCTGCATGTATTGTTTAACTCCTGTTTTGGGGAATTGAGTTTTTGTAATCTCAATTGGGAACTCCCTTTGTTTTATTACATTTCAAAACGCTGCGACAAAGTCTCTGTTGGTAATTATCTCTGGGCGTGGTTTAGTGGGATGTTTGAGTCTGTGGAGTTTTAGTGTGGTGCCTTGTGAGTGGAGTTATTAGAGTTTTATCAGGGGTATGCCCTTAACATGCAATGAGTTTTACATCTCCCTTGAATTCATGCCTCATCTGTGGAGTTTGGGGGACGACTTGTTTGTGTTTCGGTTCGCTAGTCAAGGTTTAATGTTTTTGTTCGTCTATTTGTTTCACTGGTCATGGCACTCTCTCGGGTTGTTAGAATTGTTCTCTTCTCCCAGCTACCATGCCTGCTCGCTAGAGAATGGAAATTTGAAGATGGGGACCTAGTAATGTCATTCCTCAACGTCGTAGGTTGTTTGCTTGGGAATCATTTGCATCCTATTTTGATTTAGTCCATGTGGAAGTACAAAGGGAAATTCTTCTATTGGAATCGAAAGGGTCTGGGAATTGCCCTTACTTTTATGATTAAGAAATTGGAGGTGAGGGTTTGAAATGGCTTCTAGACCTAAGAAAGTTAAGGAAGAGGAGATTGTACTTACTGCATTCTCTCTCTATTCACCAACAATTGGACACTCTTTCGCATGGTTTTAAGAGACAAACATATTGATAAAAATAAGATTTTTTTGGTTAGGAGGATATCAAATGCCTTCTAAGGAATATCAAATATTGCCTTGACTATATTGATTCTCGTGTGAGTAGGGTGGAAGGTTATTTGGTGTCACACTTAGCCACAGGGATCTCATTGATCCTCCTAGAGGCCCTACTGATCCTCTTGTTGATAATAATCCAAATTTTACAGCTATCTCATTTGATTAAGAAGGATCATTGGCTTTGAAGTTTTTATTTCTTGGTGTCCAGATGTTTTCAAGACTACTGATATTTTTCACGGTTCTCTCGGTTAAGATATATGGAACTCATAGACCGGTGACAATATTTTTTGGGATTGCACTTGGTTTGCCCACAAAGTCTCTCTTGATAGACTGCTCTCTACACTTGGATGTTGTGGAACACCTTTTGGTTTACAAGCAATGCCTTTGGACATGTTGCTCTATCCCTTGTTTTTAAAGGTTCAAAGTAAAGACTGGTAGATGGGTTCACGACGAATTTGTCTGCTTGACTTTGTTTGGGTTTTGGCATGGAAGAATTATGGTGATGAAACTTTTGGTTCTAGCATACATTTGTTGTTGTAATGTTGGCCTATGGCATATGTTGATTCACTATTGTTGTTACTCTACGTTGAGGTTTTGGACGACTTAGTCCAAGCCTCTTTCCTCAGGCATAGTTCTGGTCTCTAGCTTTTTTGTTTCAGTTTGTGGGTAGCTGACATTGTGTGGTATGAGTGTTGATGTTTACTGTAGTTTTGTGGAGACCTACACTATCATGCTAATATCTCTTGCAATGTTTGGATATTTGATCTCAATGTACAATCTCTTTTATTAATGAAAATCCTATGCACCAATTTACAAAAAAAATGCAAATTTTCTAGGTTAAGAGCTTTATCTTTTATGCAATATGGACTAAAATGGATGTGTTTTAATCTTGAGTTTATAAGGCATCGAGATGGATAAAATCATTCATGCATAAACTTCTTGGCATTTAAAAGGTGTAGTTTTAAGATTGATTGATGTTGGTTTAATTTTTGTTTGCAACGTTTTTTTAATAATTTTTCAACGTTAGAGGGATATCTTTTTATTTTTCATTTTGGTTTATGCACATGGCATAAATACATGAAATATCCCTTCTACCTCATCATGTAGAGTGCACCTCTTGTGTCTATGCAATTATGCTCTAAGTATGATCTGCGTTTCCATATGATAATTTGTTTTTGTTTTTTGTTTTTTTAATAATAATCTAGCTATGCTTCTTGTTGTAGGAAACATAGTTACCTATGTGGCTTCCTAATCCAATACATATAGCAACTAAGTGAGACTACTATGAATAAAATATATAAAGATAATATGAATGATATAAATAATAATAATAATTATATTATGACAATAATTAGTTATGAATAGGCATGTCGCTAGGGACATGGCCGTTCGTGAAAGGACACCTGCCTAAGTATATAAGCATGCCCTCATTTGTAACAATTCCATTGTCTCATATCTCTTCTATATTCAAACACACACAACACAATCTTATAATGGATACTTTTGTATTTCAGATATTGAGAATCTCTCCGTTGCATATAAGAATTTTGTTCGTTACATTGGTATCAAAGCTGTTTGATCCTTTGACTGCTCAACCACTGCACAAAGCTAGTCTGATCTAACCTTTGACCATTAAACCTTCGTTAACTTTGTTGTCGTCTCAATTGAAGCGTTTCACTACACAGAGTTTGGAGCATCTTCATTTTGTAGGTTTCATCGTCAGGCCTTTAGCGATATAATTAAAAAAAAGAAAGATAAAAAAAAGTAAAGTGAGAAAAAGTCAAAATATATATTATTGAAAAAACAAAATTATTAATAATATATATATATATATATATATATATAGAAAGAGGGAGGAGCGAGGAGGACATATATATATATATATATATATATATATATATATATATATATGTATATATATATATATATATATATATTAGTAAAAATAAATAAAAGAGGAAGAGATTTATAAAAAATCATATTAAAAAACAACAACAATAAACACAATCGACCGTTTCTAATGATCGTTTATCCACATCATAAAGCCATAACCATCAACATTGAGATCGCTGCAAAACACAACCACATACACCGCTTTAATCGTCCGACGTCCACATCTTCGTTGTGCTCCGATCTTCTTCTTTGTTTGACGTCACTTGCGACTGTGAAAACTATCGTATTCATAGAAGTCGCCATTCACGATTGTGACAAATATGCCCCCCATTCCCTCCATCACGACCGTCGCCTTGTCCTTGTTGTTATCTTCTCCCTCAGTAATTCTCCAATTGACCCAATCAAACGACTTTGTTAACCTTAACATGTCAATACCCTTGTTTCCTAGACTGGTCCTCTTCGCGCTCCTCGTTGGTCAAAGCTCAACGTCGCCACTGCCACCACCACATTTTCCATAACACAATCACTGTAGCTCGTGCTTTGCCGATGCAACGATTTCTTCCTGCTCTAAAACACTTTCACTGCCCCTCGTTGAGCCCAGCGCAACCGTCGTCGTTCCCTCCTTGACCCCAAACACACCACATCTACCATACCTCTGTGTACTATTTGTATAAACAATATGGTGAAATTATCTACTATCATGCAAACAATTAGAACTTTGTATGCTGGAGCCATCGTGCAGTAGCTTTGTTTCCATCTGTACATTTAATTGTGGTCTACCCGTTCAACGATTGTACATTCGCTGGTGCTAGACAACACACATTCCATGCCGTGGTACATATTAATTTGAATTAACTTGAAGAAATTATAAAATTTTATATCATTTAATTGGGGCAATTACTAATATGTACGAACACATCCCTATATAAACCATTCAGTAAATAATTAAGCACTATTATATAGTTTTAAAAATATTATATTTAGAGATTGACTTAAGATTGTTAGTACTATTTAAAAAGAAAATGGGCCAATTCAAAAAGAAAATTCCTTGTTAGGCTCATACAATCTTAAATTCTCAACATTAACAACTGCATAAATTTGCATATATGAAGGAAAATCAAACCTGAAGGCATTATTACCAACCTTTTTCAAAATCTTGAATGAACCATATTGAATTGGTTTCAGTTTTTTACCTGATCCTTGGAGTCTCTTTTTGATAATGTGAAGCCAAACTTCATCATCGACTTCGAAACTGTGATCCACACGATGCTTATCATGTCTTGTCTTGTACTTGGCTTAACTCTTTTCCAACTGTTCTTGAACTGTTTGATGTACCAATTGAACTTGTTCAATGAATCTTTTGACCTTATCTATGTCACTATGTCCATGAATAGCAACATCCTTCCCAAAGGTAAAATCTAAAGGAGATTTAGGCAAGTATCCAAAGCATGCCTCAAATGGAGATGTTTGAATCGATGAATGCTTGGCCCGGTTGTAAGCATGTTGAATATAGTGCAAATGTTCATCCCATAACTTATGATGCTTGTTGCAATAACCACGAAGAAGATGCCTCACTTTTTTGTTCGCCAACTCTGTTTGGCCGTCTGTTTGTAGATGGAATGTTGTGCTCTTTTTCAATTTTTCAATGAGTCCCCACAAGCTTGACCAAAATTTCCTGACAAAGTGAGAATATCGATCACTAACAATGGATGTGGGAAACCCAAAATGTACCCATACATTCTGAAAGAACATTTGAGCAGTTTGTTCAACTGTAACCTGCTTTTTACAAGGCATAAAAATACACATTTTGTTGAACCTATCCACAACTACATAAAGATAATCATGACCTCTCCTAGACATAGGTAGACCTCCTACAAAATTCAAAGAAACACTCTCCCATGGACGGGAAGTTACTAGAAGTGGTGTATACAATCCCAACTTTCTATTGCTAGGCTTAGTGACAACACATAATGAACATCCTCTTATAAATTGTGACGCACTTTCAAGTATACGAGGCCAGTAACAATACCTTTGTAATTGTGCCACTATCTTACCTACACCGAAATGACCAACAATAAGAGAAGTATGCGCTTCCCTTATGGTGTTGACTCTCTCTCCTTGTGGAATACATAGCTTTCCAAGATGATACAACAAGTTATCATGCACATGATAATCCAATTCCTCTACTTGGTTACCTTGACGCAAAGTCACATATACATCTTTGAAATCATTATCTAAAGCATATTTCTCAACATAGCTCTCATGCATGACATAATTATGCTTAAGAATAATGGATGAACTAACAATGGTCTAGAAAGCATACCAAAAACCTTGTTATAGATACCTTTCTTATACTTATCACCAAGTGGAACTGTTGAAGAAAACCCATCCATATGACGTGCCTCGCTTGTTGTAGATTTGTTTATGATTACAAGTATTGTAATGGCTGATGACCCATGTGAATGATTGTTTCCTTACCCATCAAGTAATGTTTCCACTTTTTCACACTGCACCAATGCATAACACTGTTACTGATGAAATAGGTAACTGCACTGTTACCTACTTTTTTTTGGTAGCATAAAAAACACTCGATTTTGAAAAGTGGTGATGCAGAATCACCTTTTTTTTTTTTGGAGCACATTTTTGACACTAATATTTTTATTTATGAAGTATGAATATTTGTTTTAAAATGTTAGTGATTTTCATGCTAATTTTGAAACGTATTGATGCAGCATCAACTTTTTATTTTTATTTTTTAGAGCGGTGATTTTCATGCTAATTTTGAAACGTATTGATGCAGCATCAACCTTTTTTTTAAAGAGTGGTGATTTTCATGTTGGTAATAAAACACAAAACTTAGATAAAAAGTATATATATAAAAACAATAAAAAAACCAATAAAAATGTAAAAAAAAAAACAAAATTAACTCGTAAAAATAAAAAATTTAAACAAAAATAAATAGAAAAAACAAAAATATTCAAAAATTATATCAAAAGAAATGACAAAATTTGAAAAAAAAACACATAATTTAAAGAAAAAAAAACAAAAATTAAATTAAAAAAAAAAAAAAAAACAACAACAACAACAAACAAACAAACAAACAAACATTTTTTTCTAAGTTATTAGAAAAAATTATATAAATAAAAAAAAATTTAAAATAGAAAATTTAAAATAATTTAAATTACAAAATTAAAATTTAGATAAAAAAAATAAAATACAAAAAAGAAAAAATTAAAATGAGAAGAAATATCCACGTGCAAATAATTAAAAAACAAATATCCATAAATTTACTGTTTTTTTTATAAATGAAACAATTTATAAATTTAAAAAATGAAAAACTAAATAAACTAAAAGATTATAAAAAAAAAATTAAATTAAAATTTAATAAATAAATTTTAAATTTTAAAAAATAATTAATCTATAAAAAAAAAAAAAAGAAAAAAAGAAAAAAATAAAAAAAAGATTTTTTTTTTTATCGTGGTGGCGCCGCCAATCGGCCTCCCACCCCGGGAGGGCGATTCCCAGAACTGCCCTCTCAGGGCGGGAGGCCGATTCCAGGAATCACCCTCCCGCCCAGCAGCTGACCTTTGCCGCCACCTGGGCAGGAGGCCGATTGACGGCGCCACCACGATCAAAAAATTCTTTTTTTTTTAATTATTTTTTAATATATATATATATTTTATTTTTTTTTAATTTTTTAAATTTTTATTTTATTTTTTATTAAATTTTGTATTTTTTTTTTAAATTTAATTTAATTAATTAATTTTTTCATATATATATATATATATATATTATTAAATTTTATGTTTAGTTTTTTCATTTAATTTTTTAAAATTTAGTAAATTTTGTATTTTTTTTAAATTTATTTGAATTTAAAACCTTCTTTTTTAATTTTTTAATTTTTTATTATGATTTTTTTGATTACATAAAATTTATATATATATATATATTTTTATTTCAATTAAATTTGTGTATTTAAAATTAGATTTTTTTTTTTCAAATTAATTTGTTTTTTTTATTTTATTTTTTATTTAATATATATTTTTTTTAATTTATTTTTTTCAAATTTTCAATTTTAATTGATTTTTAAAGTTTTTTAACTTTTTTATTTTAATAATGTTTTGTTTTGTTTTTGTTTTTTTTTTTAAATTTCAAAATTTATTTGTTTATTGATTTATTTATTAAAATTTAATATTTTTTTTTTAAATTTAATTTGTTATTTTAATATTAACATTTTTTTAAATTTAATAAAATCTAATATATATATTTTTAATTTAAATTCATAATCATATATATATATATATATATATATATATATATATATATATATATATATATATATATATATTATTTTTTATAATTTAAATTTAATTTATTTTTTAAAATCTATTTGTTTTTTTAATATATATTTTTTTAAATTTAATATTTTTATTGTATTTTATTTTTCATTTTTCATTTTTAATTAATTTTTTTTTTTTTAACTTTTAATTTCAATAATGTATTTTTGTTTTTTATTTTGTTTTGTTTTTTTTATAAATTTTAAAGTTTTAAATTTATTAAAATTAAATATATTTCTTTAAATTTAATTTTTTATTTTAAAATTTACTTATTTATTTATTTTTAAATTTAATATATTTCTTAAGATTTAATTTTTTATTTTAAAATTTAATTTAATTTAATTTATTTATTTATTTTTTAAATTTAATATTTTTATTTTGTTTTTTTAAATTTCCATATATTTTGAAATTTTAATCTTTAATATTTTTTTTCCTTAAATTTTAGGTTTTTTTTAATGTTTGAATTAAAATTTTTATTTTGTTTTTATTTTTATTTTTTTATTCTTATATATTTTTAAATTTTAAGCTTTAAAATGTTTTTATTTTTAAAATTTATTTTTTTTCTTAAATTTTAGGTTTTTTTTCTAATGTTTGAATTTTAAAAATTAAAAATGTTATTTCTATTTTAAAAAATGTAAAAAATATGACACATTTTTTTTTTTTGTTATTCTAGCATCAATTGGTTTTGTTTTGAGGGCGTTTTTTCAATCTTTTTTTCAAGAAATAATTTTGTTTTTAGCATAATTTTATAAAATGTTGAAATTTGACCTTAAAAAAAAACCAAGTGCGTTTTGGAATAAACTTTTTTTGTTTTTGGGGTGTTTTTTCATGTTCTTTGAGTCTTTTTGGGCTAGAGTTCCCGTTTTGAGGTCAGGTTACCTATTTCATCAGTGACAGTGTTGCATACAATTCATTGTCACATGTAGGACAATTAATCACTGCACCATTGAAAGTTTCGGAATGAAAAAAGATGGGCCTACCATGTTGCATCAAGACTGCACCCAAGGCATAGTCACTTGCATCAATTTGTATCTCAAATGATTGTCTAAAGTCAAGAAGTACAAGTACAAGTGCTGAACTAATCTTTTCCTTCAATGCATCAAATGCTTTTTGCTGTTTGCCTCCCCACTGAAAAACTTGCTTCACACTTGTTAATGCATACAATGGCGCTGTAATGGAAGAAAACTTAGAAATAAACTTTCTCCAATATTGGGCTGATCCCAAAAAACTTCTAACCTCTGTCACTGTCTTGTGTTTTGGTCAATTCAAAATGACATCAAACTTTGAGGGATATATTTTCAACTCTCATACTACAACAATATGACCCAAGTAGACTAAAGAAGTTTTCCCAAATTCACATTTCGACATCTTTAAAAACAATTGTTCTTTATTCAATACATCTAACACTTGCTTGACATGCATGACATGTTCTTCACGGGACTTGCTGAAAATTAATATTTCATCTAAGTAGACTATCACAAAATCATCTAGAAAAGACCTTAAAACATCATTCATTACACACATGAATGTAGCAGTATCATTTAAAGCCCAAATGGCATAACGAACCATTCAAACAAACCTTACTTTGTTTTGAATGTTGTCTTCCATATGTATTCTTCAATAATCATAATCTGATGATAGCCACTCCTCGAGTCCAACTTAGTGAAATACACAACATCTTTCAATTGATCAATTAAATCATCGATTCTAGGAAGAGGGTAACCATTCTTTACTGTAATCTTGTTCAATGCATGAAAGTCCACACACATGTGCCATGTACCATCCTCCTTTGACACTAAAACAATAGGTGAACCACATGGCTATGTTTTTGGTTGGATGATCCCTTTGTCAAGAAACTCTTGGATTTGTTTCTTAATTTATGCATTGTCCATCACGAACATCCTATACATGTCAATGTTAGGAAGATGACAATCTTGTTGCAATTGGATCTTGTGTTGGATTCCTCTTTTGGGAGGAAATCCTTTAGGCTCCTTAAACATCTCATAATATTGGTTAACAACCTCAACCAAATCAAATTTCAACTTTGTATCGCATCCTTGAAATGATTTATTCTCAACATCATTCTTGGGTTTGATCATCAAAAGTACAAAATTCTTGCAAGAGTTAACAAGTCTCTTCATTTTTCCGGCATTCACAATTGAAGGATTTAGTTTCTTGCGATGTGCTCTAACAATATACTCAATACCATCTTTAAACAAACGATATTTGTTTTCATGGCAATGAAAGATAGCTCTCCTGCCATAAATATATGGGATTCAAAAAACAGTACCACATATGTCTAATGGCACTACATCAATTTCTACCTCATCAATGAAGTTTGCAGTAATGGTGAATTTTAGTTTGAATTTTCTAGTTACTTGCAAATTTGTTTTGTCACAGTCCCAACCTAAAGGATAAGGTTTATGATGAGGAATGGTTTCCAAATTAAATTTCTTAACAATGGAGTTAGAGGTGGTTTATCACCATTACCTCCATCCCCTTTTGGAGGCTTGTCTCCATTTTGTCCATCTCCCTTTGGAGGATTTGAGCTCTCACCTTGCAACCTTGAATTCCTTTCTTCATAGAGAACTTTCACCATCTTAGTCATGTCAAAGAGTGATTTCCTAAAATCCTTCTCATCCTCAGTCATATTATCAGGCTCTCCTTCATGTGCCATGACTGGTGAGGCTTTTGGTGAAACTTGTGGTGGAGATTGTGGCAAATGTGCTCTCCTTGAACTAGTTGAAGGAATTGCTCCCATGAGTTTTCCTTCTCCTCTTTTGAGCTTCAAATTTGTAAGCATTAGAAACACTTGCAAAAAAATTAAACCATCGAAACAACCAAAGAACCAAAGCTCTGATACCAAAATTATCTGTATATGAAAACTTGAAGGTTTTTGATGAAATTTGCAAGTGACATTTTTAGGGTTTTTATGCAATTATGTAAGTTGTATTAACACATAAAAGATGATTTTTAACTCAGTTTTGCAGAAAATAACAGAGACAACAATACCATAACAGAAACACAAGAAAAAAAATGATGAAGGAGTTCACCTCTCTCGGGCTACATCTTCTGGTCAAACTTCCAATGTTGGGCCTCTTTCATTATGCTCAAAAATATGTGTTTACATGTATTTGTAGTGCTCAGAATGAAACAATAGTCTTGAATGGCTCCAAAACAGTTAAAAACTCCTATCTGGGCTCTTTTTTCACTAAAAAATGTCAAAAAATGACTGAGTTATGCTCCAGAACAATTTTCCTACTAACTCTCCTCTAATTCACACCCACCTGTAATCTATCCTACAAATTCCACACTTTTCGGCCAAATGGAGCGATAATTTTGCCCCGCGTTGGAGAGATTCACACTGCTTCAGGTGCAAATTGTCGAATCGTTTAAATGCCAAGTACCCTCATGAACCAATCATAACGAGCCACTTGGCACAATAAAAACTGTTGGATCCAGGATTTGTTTGAACTGTCACGCCAAACCATTAAACCATCTTCGACCAAGGTTCGAGGGTGGTAAGGTTCTGTTAACACCACCGATTAAGATTTGAAAATTCGCGCCAAAGGTTTTAAACCAACCCACAAATTGATTGAAAATGATATGGTGGAGTTTTGATTATAGATGGGGTTGAACCATATATTAATTGTGGTTTGGTGTTGTAACTTGTGGTTTGGGTGCCGGTTAAATGACCCGACATTAACTTGTGGTTGCATTGTTGACTTGTGGTTTGGGGTTGGGGTTAACCCCACGCCCCTGGTTACCCGCTTATGTATCGTGGCGTTGGGTGGACCGGGGGCCAGGGGTTAACCCCGACCCCGACCCCCAATAGACATGACAATAAACTTTAAATAAGGCTCACAATCTATAGTTAATAAGCAACAATGTAGGTAGACTGGTGGAGCGTTGTGCTGTCGGTTTGTAGGTTGTGTGTTCAATTCACTC